>PVHT021183631.1:12586107-12599530 GCA_004024745.2 Catagonus wagneri
TGTGTGTGTGTGTGTGTGGTGGAGGTAAGAGGACATACCAGAAAACTGTTCTGGAGCCTTTTCTCAAAATTACACATGCCAGAATAGCATTCCAAACCTTATTCTTAACAGATGTCATATGACACTCTAACAAAATGCATACTATATCACAATAAAATTTAACATTCAAATAAAACCCATTATTTGTATACACTTTTATATTTATTTCATAATATAATAAAAAAGGATTATATTTTTGCCATATGCCTTTCTTAAGTAAGTTGCAACTCCTTCCAGCTTCTGGATCTGACATTAGGCCAGCTGAGCACACAGACAAAACCACTAGGGAAATAGCAGAAGAAAGGCTAAAGGAAAGATCTACACTTAATTAGTGGTGATGATGTGCAGTTAAATGGCACTTCTATTGTGCTGGCCTCCCAATTCTTTTACATCTGAGCTGTAGGAATTTAGATTCATCACTGAGCTTATAAATGGCCTCTTCCCTCTAGCCTGTTCCACTGGTGACAAATTTATTAGTTCTAATAGTGAAATGAGAACATGAGACTTCAATTACAACCAGTATGTAGTAAAGGCATGGAGTCCCTTGTAGGTAATATTTTTCTATTTCATTTTATGGGCAACTATAGAAATACTGTTAACAGACATTAAATGTTATTTATTAGCATGCTAATAAGCCTTCACACTTTAAAAAATAAATATTAAACTTCTAACTAATTAAACTTAGTAAGTGTAATGCAGATACTCTGGAAAAGGAATGCATTTCAGAATTAATTTTTTTTAAAACTAAAATAATCACTGATTATGACAAAAGGACAAAGATATGAGGAGATGCTTATTAGTCATTTTTTCAGCTCATTTTAGTTTTATTACTTTTTTGCACAACTGAAAATTTATGCAAACATTTTCAATGTTGCCTTTAATTTTTGCCAGAATATTCTGAACCTGGTTTAAAACTGAAATTGAAGAAGCTTGAGGAGGGCTTTAATAACAACTTTCTTCAGTCTGTTTATTTAAAACCTGATGAATAAGCAAAAAGAAAAGGTGCAGAACTGAAAAAGAAAAATGATCCCTTCTCCTTCCTAGAAGTGTTTGAGATTACCAGATTGTTCATAATCTTGCACTAGGAATTAAAATCTTCTTCACATGCCAATTGTCAAATATACATATAACACTGTCTAGTCACCATATATATGTAAACTTAAAGCCAAAAGGTTTTTAAGTAGTTCTGAAGTTATAGAAAAGCAAGAAGAAGTTCACTACTATGAAAACCCCAGAATGACCTGACTTTAATGCACTTTCTCAAATTTTTTTCTAGCTTCTTAACAGTCTTGAGGAAGTATGGGGTCAGTGAGTATTCTGTTTGCTAAGGAATCATTCTCATAGGAAAAAACAAACAAACAAAAAACCTACAAGAAAATTGAAGGAAGAAATACCAGGAACCTAAACAAAGTATAGAAATTCTGTTCTCCATCGGCTCGTGAAGCATTTAAGTACAGTACCACAGAAGACAGCAAATTCTAATACAAGTACTAGCCCTGCCACTACTGACTGAGCAAGCTATGGGCCTTAGCTTTTTTATCTGTAAAATGAGACCAAAAGTATCCACCATACAGAATTGTTGTAAGGAATAAATGACACACAGTATAGGACACAAAAGAATTGCTTGGTAGCTAATTAGTATCATTCATTAACAAGTCAGAGGGTGATTTTTCTTTTTTCTTATCCTTTAATGTACAGACCATCACCCTTTGAGGTCGATTTAGCACAATCTTGATAGAAATTAACAAGTGCTAAGTAAGTATTTTTTTAATAGACGGAAAAATAACATTAGCGAGTTTTCAAGATCCCAACTGAGGAAATCCTGTTTCTTTATAACTCTGGAAAATCAGCCAGAGATGGGAATGGGGCATAGCCCTTGAACTGAGAACTATGGTTTCTTTTAGTGGTCTCCTTCTAATACTTAGAATCTCAGAGATTTGTTTTATGAGTCAGTGGAAACTGTTTCAACCAGAAATATATTAGTGCTGAACACTTGTTTCCAAATCTGTTGTACATCATTGTCATTACTTAGAATACTGCTTTTCACAAGTGTCTTAGACAGAGACAGAAAACAAAAGAACAGGATGCCACGGCCTGAATGTTTGTATACCACCCCCACCCCCACCCCAAATTCACCTCTGGGAGGTGATTAGGTCATGAGGGAAGAGTCTGCAGGAAAGGAATGATGCCCTTATAAAAGAGACTCCAGAGCGCCCTCCCCTTGCTATGAACTGGGAAGCAGGCCAGATACTGAATCTGAATCAGCCAGTGTTGAATACAGGTGGTTAATCTTCCTTGATCTTAAGACCTCCCAGCCTTCAGAACTGTGAGAAACAAATGTTTCTGGTTCAAGCCACTCAGTCTACCGTATTTTTGTTATAACAGCCTAAATGGACTAAGACACATCATTATCTATCATGACGTGAGAAGAACAAGCAGATACATGTTATGGCGCGTGGTCTTAAAACAATCACTTAAACTGCAGCCCAAACGAAACTGCCCAAAATTATAAGATGACAGTTGACTCTGGAAACGGTAAAAACTCCCAGACAAGCTCAACTCTACAAAATATCATAATATGCTTACATGGTTTTCATTTTTCACAAGAAAATGTAAGCTGCTCTTTACATCAGGCCCAGTGCCCAAGGAGCCTGGAGCTTGGACTCTGATAAAGGCATCAGGGGATGTTTTCTGGAAGTGCTGTTTTTTATGGTGTCAAGTGGTACATGGAAACAGATAAAATAAATTCCCCCCTTGTGGGAGCAATTTATAAAATCTGTAACACATACTTGGTTTGTTTTCACTACCAAGTTTTTTTAGTAAACTTTCTGTCACAGACTAAAATTTGAGCTTTTGAGTTCAAAGACTACACTTTGTCTTTGCATTTTTAAAATGTTTCCAAATGGCGTCTGTTTTTTAGAAGCTTTTTAAGAAGCTTGATTCAAGGAGACTGCTGAATCTTGAGGACTTATGCTCTGCATCACTCTGGATAAACAGAACCAGCCACAGGTTTATATTTTTTATTCTCAGAAGAAAATGATCTATTCAATCAACTTCCATACACTCAGATATAAGAATACTTCATTCTCAGGGTATTCTATTTTCCAGTTTTATTCTGTCATAAATTTGGAATTAAAATTAAGTTGCAAATTTCAGGTAAAACAGGGTGATAAAATTTAATGATCACTGAAATTTCAAGTGGAATCTATCTTACTGGGCTTGGTCTCTGCTCTCCTGGGACCTCTTGATGTAGTAAATTGAAGTGTGCAAATCTAATTGGCTGAGACCCTGCTTGACCCGAATATAGACAGCTAACATTTTATCTCTGTTGAGACCCTCATATTAAATTTAAGGTTTGGTAAGCCTCTTCACCTTTTGAGAATATAGAGATTTTAATGAGTCATTAAGTCATCTAGCCCTGTAAGGGGCAAAGTGTTGTCCAATCATAATCACCCATGTTTTGTTTTCAGTCATTGCTTAGGAAAGTTAGTTTTTTTTTTTTTTTGTCTTTTTGCCTTTATGTAGAGCCGCACCCGCGGCATATGGAGATTCCCAGGCTAGCGGTCTAACAGGAGCTGCAGCTGCCGGCCTTCGCCACAGCCACAGCAACGTGGGATCCGAGCTGCGTCTGCAACCTTCACCACAGCTCACAGCAACACCGGATCCTTAACCCACTGAGCAAGGTCAGGGATCGAACCCGCAACCTCATGGTTCTTAGTCGGATTCGTTAACCACTGAGCCACGAAGGGAACTCCAGTTAGTTGTTTTTTAATCATACATCAGAAAAAGAAACAGAGATACACAGAAATTTGCCTACAATTTGAGGAATGCAGCTTGGGAAGAAAAAGTACATATGCATCACGTTTTGGTTTCTAGAAGTATAGAAGTTCCATTCTAGCTCTCATGAGTCATCTGAGGAAAGAGAAGGATACTGAATTTACCTTCCAGTTTCATAAAGTTTTAAATGGTCAATCCCAATTTATCAATTTATTGAAAGAGAGACTTGTAAAAATGTACTTGAGTACCTCCCAAGCAAATCAGAACTTCTGTGGAAATATAAGAATTGCTTTTCCCATGCTCCAACTCTTCTGGAGATCCAGCGTTAGAATGCAGCGTCCCACTTCACCTTCATTTCCCATCCCTGCTTTCTACCCACAATCTAAAACCCCCAAACCACTCTGAAGTTTGAAAATTCAGGTTGGGACATTCTATAGTCAGGCAGAAATGACTGACAGCAAAACCACAGGAATTAGCCAGTTGGTCTGTCACTAGCCCAGTTTATCACATGGTTGTTTACTAGGAGGGCTGGCCACTTACTGGGACTACAGAGAGTTTAATATTCTGGACTGTCAGCCTCTGCCAGGGCAATTTATTTGCCCGTGTCAATTTTCTGTCTTTGGTGCTTTTTCTTGCCCAGTTTATCACCAGCAATGTGACTGCCAACTTTATCCTGGAATTATTTTCCATATTATAATACTCTATATTAATATTTATTAGACTTGTTCCAAAAGACTAAAAATTCAAGTTCTATTTTTCCTTTAAAACACCACACTGCCATAGGCTATTCTGTAAGTAGCTGAAATGAAGTAATGACTGAGGAAAAGATTATCTTCTGCTGGTTCATTTCAGATGCTTTTGCCTAAGCATTATTTAAATGATGAAAACAAAATCAAACACCTGCCCTTCCACTCCCAAAGCATTTCTAAAAAGTAAATCAAATCCTTCAAATGGAAGATCCCAGACTATTTTTAACAGTTATCTAGAGAGAAATTAAATATAATTATGGGTCATCTGAAAAACAAGTCAATAATGCACTTTATATCCTTCAAGGACATAGGTTCTGAAATGTCTCTGGAAAAAAAACCTGTTACTAAAAAAAAACATAAACCCAATTTTTAAAAATTAAACGAAGGGCTCAGCTCATTTTAAATGAAAGCTCTGATACTAAAGAAAGTGTTCAGAAAAACCTGTGACATTTATAGATCCTATAATAAAAATGAACCCTTTTTGCTCTTAAAATGAGACTGATATTCATATGTAGCCCCTACAGTCAATTTCTTTACTGCCACATTGCGACTTTTTTTTCACTTTCTCACTAGTAGCTACTCAAAGATGTGACACCTCCTTTAGCAAAATCCTAGTTGCCCAGTGGAAGAGAGAGGAGGATGGGAGAAGAGGAGGAGAGAAAGAGGGAGGGAGAGGGGCAGGGAGTGGCTCCACTGAGGGCAGGCCTCCCTGAGGGCAGGGATGTTCACTGTTTTAATGCCCAGAGTGTAGCATGCACTATATCTGGCACATAGGAGGCGCAAAAAGTCTGTGTGTGGAATTCACATTTATGAAGGACCTGCTGGGCACTGAGGTTTATACACTTCTTATCATAGTTAATTCTCTCAACAGTGCTATGAAGTTGGCATTATTAATGTCCCCAATTTATAGACATCAATACTTCCTCAGAATGATCTTAAGATGGCCTAGTAAAAGAGAAAAATGAATAGGAAAAATCATGTTCATAATCATCTATTTATCTCATTTAAAATAAAATGAAAAGTCAGTTGATGGTAAGTGAGCATAAGAGGAGAGGCATATGCATTTTCCAGATACTCTGTCAAGTGACTGTCACAGGTAGCGCTTGGAAGCAATTCATAATTGAGCATGATACTCTCTAGGAGTGCTTTGCATTCAGGGGTTCACAAAGCGACATGGGAAAAGCAAGAAACAGATGAAAGGTGAACCAGGTAGGTTGGTAATTTTAAAAACAAAGACAAAAACAACAGCAGCACCTACTACTATCAGCCATCAGAAGTAAAGTGTGGGTCACTGAATACTTTTTAAATTGAAGAAAAATGGGTTACCTTTTGTGTCAATTTAAAATGTTTCAGCTGATCTGCAGTGGATTAAAGAAGGGATTTACTTGTTTCAATGTACCTCAAACCCATATGCAAATAGGACTGTGATACCATGCCACACATTTATAGTCAAAAACAATACTTCGTTTTAAAGAGCAGCATACAATGTAACTGCAAATGAATGTCACAACAAAAAAAAAAAAGAGGAAAAGAAAAAAAAAAGAGCCAATGTTAAGCTCCAATGAAGAATTGTGGTAATTACCAGCTGCACTGTAAAAATCAGTTAAATATGTTTTTCTCCATTGTTTGTGATTCCTCTGAAGATTGAAAATACTCCTCTCTGCTGTCACCAACTCACCATCTTATCCTTTTCTCTCTCTGTTAATTCCTACCATTCCTGCCAAATTACTTACTGACTGACTTTTTGTTTCAGTACTACATTCAAGGAGCAGTAATAGGGAAGGAAGGACAGTGAAAGCATGTGTGTACAGGAATTACAGAACCTAGAAGTTGCCTCTGAATTTTTTAAACAAAACTGAACTATAGGACAGGTATGGTGGTTGTTTATTAATGAGTAGACTCTAGAGAGAACCAGGAATAGGTGCTGTATAAATAAGACATCAGTAGGGTGGTATTCATTTGTTTGTTTAGTCAACAGAAATTTAATGAGCACCTACTATGGTGAGGCATTATTCTACCTAGTAGATACTTGCAAAAGTGAATGACTTGTTTCATAGATATGACAGAAATTACAAATTTTTTTTGAAAGTTCAAACCCCTTAGCTAAGTGGATTCAAGGATTAAACACCTATTTTCAGTTTTACTGATTATGTTCCCTTTGATGATTTGTTTGTTAAGCTTCATGACACTATGCTCTGCAGAATCTATTTTCTTTAGGTCTTAGACTCCTTTCCAACATTTTCACCCTTAGTCTGCCATTTAAGTGTTGATATTCCCAAAGGTTAAGTTTTTATTTCTTTATTCTACATAATTCCTTGGGACTTCTCATTGGTTCCATGACTTTTAGTATCATCTATACGAAATGGATAGCAGATCTGATGACACCAAATTCTACATGTTCAGTTCAATCTATGAATCTTTCTCTTGATACTGCCACTTGGATGTTTCAAGGCATCCAAACTCAAAATACCGTAAAACTGAACTAATCAATCTCCCCTTATCTCACTGACTAGTAGAACCATGAAGTTGCCCAATCAAGGAACCATGAAGTTGCCCAATCAAGAAACCTAAGTCATTCTTAATTTCTTCCTTTATACTTCCTAATTAGCAATCTCAAAGATCCCTAAATTATTATATCCCCAAATTTATTAAGAAACCACCCACTTCTCTTCACAATCTGCTGTCATTCAGTCCAGATTCACCATCACCTCTTGCCAACATTCTTATGAACATTTGCTTAATCAGTTTCCCTGGTTTCAATCTTGTGTGAACCCAATGCTTTAAGGCTCTATAGCCAGATACTTTTTAAAAATGAAAATTTGATCATATTGTTCTCTTGTTGCAAGCCCTTTACCAGTTTCCCATATACTGAAGATAACATCTTAACCCCTTTATGGGAACCTTTAGAACTCTGTTTACCTTACAAACTCTTGTCTTGCCCTCTCCTTCCTCAGATGCTACATTCCACTATGGAAATTCTTTCAGTTTCTTAAGCCTGGAACTGATGCTCCCTTTCACATCAAGCCTTCGCATTGCCTAAAGCTATTTTTTAAAAAGTATTTACTCTAACATCTTGGTTATTTAAATATTGGCTTCCTCTGGGAAGCCTATGTGGATTGACACTCTAGCCCTGCTCATTCTCTCCACTTTCAACCCCCTACACTTGCACCCAACCCTTATCTTCACCAAAGACAGGTGTTGTTATATGTTTCACCAATAATGTATACATCCTCCCAATATTTTTTAATATTTTATTACCAATTACTAAAGTTCTTATTCATTAATTCTGATATAAAGGGTAACAAACTACCCAGTACAAGCAGCTTGTCCAGTACAGTGCCTAGCACAGACCTAGTGCTCAATAAATATTTGTTTAATAAGCAAATGGAGCATCTTTTACTTATAGGAAACTGGTAAGTGTTTAGAGATAAATAAACACCTCCTATCCTTAAGGAGGGTAACATTAAATCAGGATGGCTGTTACACATAATTATATGATGATAATGAGTAAATAAAATTGACTTCAATTTGGATACATGGGGATTTGCTAACACTGTAAATTGGAATTAAATATTTAGCTCTCCCTTCTGGGATAATCTAATCCACACTAAACACTTCTAGAAGACAGTTTTATGATTTTATATTACAGATGAGGAAATAGGCTCAGCAAAGTTAATTGAGTTACTCAAGGTTACCCAGCAAATCAGAAGCAGAGCCAAGGCTTAAAAGTCAAAGTTGTCAATCTTCAGTTCTTAGTGCTATCATTTCTAAAAAATAGCTATTTCATCTTTTATTCCCCAAAGTTCTATTTTGTGATTGTAGGACTTCAACCCACATGCTTTATTAGTTTTCTCAAAACTATCACCTGTAACATTTATGTTTGAATATGGAAACTCAGGAATGTAGGCACTTTTCAATGGGTTTTCCTCTAGTGTTTAAAATGAAAGGCTCTCTGAGGAAGACAAATACCACAGGATATCACTTAAGTGTGGAATATAAAATATGGCACAAATGACCCTATCTACAGAACAGAAACAAACTCATAGACATGGAGAACAGACTTGTGGTTCCCAAGGGGAGGGAGGAGGGAGTGGAATGGACTGGGAGTTTGAAATCAGTAGATACAAACTATTATATTTAGAATTGATAAGCAATGAGGACTTACTATATAGCACAGGGAACTACATCCAGTTTTTTGGGATTTACCATAATGGAAGATAATATAAGAAAGGGAATGTATATATACGTATGTATGACTGAGTCACTTTGCTGTACAGAAGAAACTGGTGCAACATTCCAATCAACTATACTTTAATAAAAATTTTTAAAAAAGAAAGGCTTTCCGTGATGTGTCTATACTCTTGTGCACTCTGAGAGATATTAAATTCCTCCTTTGTTCTTAATAGAGTATGAGTATTAGGCACTAATTACCACTAAAAAGTGCCAACAATGAACTTTTCTGCTGTTGGACATCATACTGGATACTCATATAAATGTCCATAGTTAGCTGGCTGGTGCATTCTATTGTACTCAATGGACATTTTGGTAGAAAATGCTGCCAGTACTTAATAAATATTTGAGAAGCAACATAGGCTATTAAATTTAACAGGATTCCTGGCTCCAATACATACTGGAGAGAAACTCAAAAAGGTTTATGATGCCATTACTCAATAAATATGTTTACATGTGTTATTATGGGGCCAATGGTAAAAATAATGCATCAAAAAGCCTTTATTACCTTCTAAACATATACAATTAGTGTGCATACCTTTACTTTTTATAACAAGCACTGCTGATATAAAGAGATAAGATAGGGCAAGTATGCACTGGAGATTTTTTCCTAGCCCCACAGTGAACTAACCAGGGCTTTCTTTTTATACCTATATATAGCACCAGATATTAAAAGAATTTAATCTGTACAAATTGGTGCTAACACATGCTACTCTTCCTAAGTATGTAGATCTACAGTCTTCTTAATCATTTTCAGATCAGTTATACAGTTTTCTCTTAACAGATATACCACCAAGTAGAAGAATCCCCAATTACAGAACTTTTCCCTTGCTCTTTGGGCTTTGCTCTGCCCATCCTTTGTTCACCACTAAAGCACTCAAGCCAGCTCATTAAAACACTCTCTAGTCCCACCTTGCAGCTTCAGGCCCAGGAAAAACTCTAAATGTCCAAAGTATTTGCTGTTCTTAATCCTCAACATGACATTAAGTGAATTGGTTCTGTCATGTGAGTATAACTAATTATGTTTCCTCTAATAAAGACAGACACTCAAGTTACTCATTTGTAAGTTAGCCCAATGTTAAAGGAAGAGAGAATTTCTGTTGGATGCCAAGTTAACATCAATTGCTCATACCATGAAAATGTCAATTAAAACTTTAGTGCAATCTTTCAAACACAATTTTCCAGCCCCAGAAATGTTTATATTTCTATAGTGAATTAAGAGCCATACAAGGTAAGTGTTAAGCTCAGTATATGCGCTAATATTTTTGGTTGGTCACTGGTAGATGATGTTTGTGGAGTCAGAATACTTTTGACTTTCACTTGAAAATGTAGATTCCATAAATTCATTCTCATTCATCAGCCCTATATTTGAAGAAAGGACTTTGCAAAGATGTTGCTTTAATTTGCTAATGCTACAGTTCCTACTAAGTTATACCAAGGAATAAAGTTTCCTTTCATGAGTGGCATAGAGACTAAGATGGATTTCTGCTTTCAGAGATTATGAAAGTCCTCAAACACCTCTAAAAGGAAGAAAACTCCAACTTGGATTTTAAAGACCTGACTCTTTTTTTTTTTTTTAAACTCTATTTGCCATAGTGGTGAATGTGACACCAATAAAGACTAACAAATTAAAAAGAAATGTTTAAGCTGAAGATAACTGCCCTATTGGAGAATTTACCTGCAGAGATTCCATTTCCTCATCTTTTCTGTGAGTCTCCTCCAGCAGATCTACAATAAGAAAGTAAAATATCCATCAAAATACAATGTAAAAATGTGTTACCTCTTATTATCAAACTCAGTTCAGTCAGTAGCTTGTATAAAGTGTTGCCTGGAAAAAGAATTTGATGTTTAAGCATGAGAGACGACATAAAAGAAATGCCCTCTGATCCCAACTGATGAGATGTGGCAAAGATCTGGACTTGGCCAAATCTAAGCCAGCTGAGAAGCCCTGGGAGGTCCCAGGTCCAGTGGAGATAACAGAAAATAAGACCAACTCAATTACATATCCAAAGTCATACCAATGTTTTGGGAATTTGGTCCAAAGTCATACCAATGCTTTAGGAATTTTGAGCTTGTAACTTAAAAGCAACACAAACGTTTCTTTTAAAAAAAGATTTTTTTCTTTTGAAAGAAAAAATAGAAACAAAACATTTGCTCTATTTTTTGTTTTGTTTTGTCTTTTTAGGGCCACACCCAGGGCATATGGAGGTTCCCAGGTTAGACATCTAATCGGAGGTACAGCTGCCAGACTAAGCCACAGCCACAGCAACGCCAGATCCGAGCCACATCTGTGAACTATACCACAGCTCATGGCAACACTGGATCCTTAACCCACTGAGTGAGGCCAGGAATCAAACCTGCGTCCTCATGGTTACTAGTCAGATTTATTTCTGTTGCGCCATGATGATAAATCCTCATTTGTTCTTAAAATAAGCTCCCAAGCTAAGTTCTACCTCCAGAGTCAATTTTTACAACCAAATTAAAACACCCTGGAATAATGGGTGTTATTCATGGAAGTAGAATGCTACCTTAACTGTAAAGTCATATTAATTATCACTTCACACTGCGAGGGTGGAAAGCATTGAAGCTACATCTGACCAATGGTCTGGCACCATCTCAGAGAAATCAATGGCTGGAAAAGAAGGTAGTCAACTGAAGAGAGTTCTGTTTAAATGCATGTGTATCTCAGTGCCCTACATTAATTTATGAACTTGCTATAAAGGAAAATGTATTTGGCAAGAAGAATTTTCTGCCTGTAGCTATACCACCCTGTGCTATGATCTTATTAGATCTCACAAATGTAAAGAGGGCTGGGCTAACTTAGAACTTGGATGAAAACTGGCAAGAAATACCTACAGCACTGCACATTAATATTAGCATTTGCCTTACTCTGTGATTAATATAGCTTACCAAGAGACTATACTGCCTGAAAAGAAAATATAATGTACAAAACTTCAATATGTATCCCAGAAAGACAAATGCAAATGTTTCTGGCAAGTGCTACTAGATGGAGCAGGAAGCAGTAATATAGTGGGGGAACCAAGTCACACTGTAATATGCCATAACTGGGCATGCAATACCCAGAAACTTCAGGAGACCTGGTAGATGATGTAATTGATGGCGATGGCCGTTTGAGACTGCAGAGCAGAGAAATACAGAGGAGTGAGTGGCAAGCAATTCTCTCAAGTCAAAATGTACTGGGATTAAGGATAAGAGTTAGTTTTTGCTCTGTATCTATAGATGGCTGATGTTGGTTCCCAAAACACCCATAATTAGAGTTATGTCAAGAAAGTTATAGGAGAATGCTATTGAATTAAGAAGTACTTTTAAGGAGTTTTTGTTGGCACATTAGAATTTTTTAGCTATACACTACAGACACCAGCTTGGGGTGTGGTGATTAAGTGCCTTTACTCATTAAGTGCCTTTACTCATTCCTCTTGCTGCATCCTTACTCACTTGCATTGTCACATTATAGCTACTTTCATTAAGAAGTCAAATACATCTTGCATCTAGGCTTACTTCCTGACTTGATTTGGTATATAGAATATAGTAGGAGCGACTCTGTGTCAATTTGCATTGAAGGTTCAAGAGGCCTCATGTATTTTCACTTTTCCATTTGGAAATCTGCTACTACCTTATGAGCAAGCCCAGGCCAGCCTGCCAGATGACAAGAAACACATGGTTCAGGGCTCTTTTCGGCCCTGAAACCTTGCAGGTTGTCCCAACAGGTAGCCAGCAAATGCCCAGAAGCAGAGTTGCCCACCTGACCTAAAGATGAAGACAAACGACTCAGATGGGAACCTGAGACCAGAAAAACTGTCCAGTGGAGTCCAGTACCAACTCCAAATCAAAAAATCATGACCTAAAAATAAATGGAATTGGGGTATGTTTTGGTGCCCAGCACTTGCTAACTGATAGCAACCAGCTGCTAACTGAATAGCAAGCACTTATAATTTACTAGACGAGTAATCAATACAACAGATCTAATAATAATAGATAACAGAAAAAAGCGTCCAGGCTCTGGAGAGAGTAATCGGTCTCAGTGGAGAGCATAACTGGTCTGGGTGGAGAGGGATGTAGGTAACATGAACTAATGAGCATTTTATCCTGAGTAACTCTAATTTTTGTATTACTCCACTTAAGATAAAATTCCACAGAGAAGAGCTAATGAGACTAGCTTAGATCTCTTGCTTACTACTTGGCCAAGGGAAAGTATGAAACAATTTCACCAATAATCCCAAAAGGACTGAATGAAGAACAGAAAGGAATGTTTCCAAATATCAGAGTACTATTAACAAAAGGAGGAGGTAGGAATATCAAACAGAAAAAACAGATGCCTACTCTAACTGGTTTTAGTAATTGTGGCTTCATCCTAATTCTCAATATTTGTGAGATACAAGCTGCTTAAATATCCTGGCTATTTAAATAATATTACAATTAAAATGGAAGTGCACATAACTTTTTGAATTAATGTTTTCATCTTCTTCAGATAAATACTCAGAAGTAGAATCACTGGATCATATGATAGTTCTAGTTTTAATTTTTTGAGGAACCTCCAATCTATTTTCCATAGTGACTGTAACAATTTACATTTCCACCAACAGTGCATCGTTTCTTTTCTCCACATC
>PVHT021183631.1:12600530-12613951 GCA_004024745.2 Catagonus wagneri
TTTTTTATATAATTTGGATATTAACTCCTTATCAGATATATCATTTAAAATTGTCTTCTCCCATAAAGTAGATTGTCTTTTTGTTTTGTTGTGCAAAAATTTTTTAGTTTAATGTATTCTCATTTTGTTTATTTTTGCTTTTGTTGCTCTTGCCCAAGGAGAGGAAAAAAAAATCACTAAGATCAATATCAAAGAGCTTACTGACTAATGCTTTCTTCTATGAGTCTTCTAGTTTCAGATATTATAAAGTTTTTAATACATTTTGAGTTTATTTTTGTATATGGCATAAGAAAGTAAGTGTCCAAAAATGAATAAAGACGGTGCGGTACATATAAACAACAAAATACTACTTAGCCATGAAAAACGTGAAATCTTGCCATTTATAAAAACACAGATGAACCTATAGGTTATTATGCTAAGTGAAATAACTCAGAGAAAGACAAATACCATATGATTTCACTTATATGTGGAGTCTAAAAAAAAGAAAAGACACGGAGTTCCTGTCATGGCACAGCAAAAACGAATCCAACTAGGAACCATGAGGTTGTGGGTTTGATCCCTGGCCTCGCTCAGTAGGTTAGGGATCTGGCGTTGCCATGAGCGGTGGTGTAGGTTGCAGACACAGCTTGGATCCCGCATTGCTGTGGCTGTGGCGTAGGCCGGCGGCTGTAGCTCTGATTAAACCCCTACCCTGGGAACCTCCACATGCCGCGGGTGCGGCCCTAAAATGACAAAAAAGGCACAAAAAAAAAAGACAAAGCCACCAAACAAAAATAGACATTGATACAGAGAACAGACTGGAGTTGCCAGGGGCTGGGGGGTTGGGTGAAATAGGTGAAGGGGATTAGGAGGTACAAACTTCATGTTATAAAATATATAAGTAAGTCTCAGTGATGTTATGTATGGCATAGGGAATATTGTCAATAATATTGCAATAGCTTTGTACAATGACATGTGGTTACTTATGGTGATCAATTTTTACTATATGTAAATGTCAAATCACTATGTTGTACACCTGAAACTAATACGATAATGTATGTCAACTACATTTCAATTAAAATTCTTTAAATAAAAAATAAGTATTTGTGAGATATGAGATCACTACTGTGTCTCTATGTAGACATAGCCACTCTGTTCCACTACTTATGTATATTAGGGGGTTCTCAGAGCTGGGCCTCTTGTAATGAATTACACTGCTCAATGGTACAGTCAGGCTGGAATGGTAGATAGTGGAGTTTATCAACTGTTAAAGAAATATGACTTTGTTTTAGAATCAGCTTGGTATGGCAAACATCAAAAGTCTTAGCTAAAACTCACTGGATAAATAATACTTATTGGATTTCTTACATAGCCAAACACAAGTCATACATTGATAAAACATATATGTAAAGGGGCTCCGTCTACCCTCAGAACTTCACAGAATTTCTGCAATTCAAAAATTATACTCTTAGTTTTCTCCAAATATGTAAAGGTCACGCTGCTCTTCCAAAAAAAAAGCTGATACCAATGGCAATGCTTGATTTTGAATGGCTAAACAAAAACTATCAAGGAACTCCTATAACTTATACACAAAATCTCGAAGTCCTCTTGTGTTCACCCCCACTGACTCTCAACAACAGCTTATATCAAGTGTATAAGTGAACTCTTGTTTTTCTTTTGTCTCTATGCCACATCCTTTCCCTTTGAGAACTTCAAGCTCTTCTTCTCCATGTGATTCCTGTGAAACTTTTAGTTAAGGGGCCAGCCTCTTTGGTCATGACCCAAAGGTAAGAGCACTTTACCTCCCTGAGCATACAAGCTAAGCAATGTCTGCAGCAAACCATTTTTAGGTACTAATGTGGATACTGGGAGATACTCTCTCCTTCTGAAGCTGTGAGCTTATATTAGCCTGGTGCTTCCAAAACTGTATTTTCTACTATATCAAAGGAACATGTACATCAATGAAGCTGCTAAAGAAGAAAGCAGAGCCAGGAAATGGTTGGTTGAGGACAAGATCCATTGTTATCTGAAGGTCACATAACTCCTGAAACTCTAACATCTTTTGTTTCTTTAGTAGCTTTAGTTGGGTCGCTATTATTTCTAAAAGTCTTTGGGGATGTGGTTGTACTGAACCTTCTTATCTCTACATAGAAACTTGAAAACTTTCTATTCCACAGTGAAACATTTCATTCTGCAATAAATAGATGAAGACATGAGGCTCAAAGAAGACAAATGGTTTGCTTGCAATTACCTAGTTAGTGCTAGGGCTTTGCTCTCCTGTCTTCCTACCCTATCTGTCATATCATGGTCTCACTGGTACCACTCAATGCTTAACTGCACTCTTCTTTATACAGTTATTTTTTTAAACACAGACATTTGTATTCCTGTCATCTTAGGAGATGACTGATGTCAACAACTAGGGCTTTGATGTCTTTATATCTATAGCCTCCTTAACCAGTGTTTATCCATATTTGCCACTTAACTTAGATGTCGCGAATACCCTTTTCTGCCTACATCACTTCTCCATGCAATGGTTCACTTGTTAGGAGCATTGTTCACACACACACATTTGGAATGACAAAAAGGGTTATTAACTGTGCTGATGAAATATGACTACTGGACATCGCTGACAAGCAACTATTCTACCAAAAACAGACAAAAGATGAGAGAACACAGTGAGATCTCTGGACAGCTGACATTACATAAAGCTGTGACAAAGCCATGTGATGAGTGCACCTGGTTATAATGCGCAAACTTGCTGTTTGTTCTTCCCAGCTTTAGAACAAACAATCAGCATGGAAAAATTTGAAGGGCTGCTCTGATCCCTTGCTCACCACTGGCATGTTCGTGTTTTGCTTTATTATTCTCTGGTTTGCAGTTCAATACAAACAGCAATTCAACTGCCATGCAAATTGCTTTGGCTAAATATGCTTCCATCAACATTAGTAAATGAAAGATTTTTTTGGTGAAAAGGGCAGCCATCCTGTGTATTTTCCTTGGACTGGCTCTAGCCAGTTTAAATGAGCTGATACTAACTCATTATGACATACGGTTATTAGAAGAGGGAAAAAGTCTCACTAAAAAAGCAGGATATCATGGATGAAAATTGGAGAATCTTGTTTTGTTTTGTTTTGTTCCACACTGCATTTCTCTGGCACACACAGGGTAATATATCATGACTGTGTTTTTGGCTAAGACAGTCTTTACCACTTCCTTTGCAGTCTTTGCAACTAGCGGTCTGGCTGTTCAAGGAGGTTTGACACTTTTTTTTTTTATGTTGATTCTGGTTCCTGGTAGCCAAGGAAGCAGATTGTTTGTTTGTTTATTTGCTTTTAAAGGGAGAATCATATTCAGGTGTGCATAAGCAACACACCCATCTTGACCCTTCACAGAAAAGTTGGAGATCAAGTTTAGAAATGAGCAGCTTTTTCTTTTAACTTTTACTATAAAATATCTCATCCATATAACTCAGCCTACCTGGTAATGAAAAGAAAATTATATAAACAAGGGCTTCAAACTCAGGAACATTTATAACAACAACAGTGAACACAGTCGCATTGGCGAAGAATATGGTGAATTAGTGACTACAGTTTAGAGAAAAGCATTTAGTCTCTTGCTGCTGTACCTCCCGTATTAATTCAGTGTCCTGACATTTACTAAAAACAGCATTTAACGTTAGGTTCTCAAAACAATTCAATACTTTTTAAAAAATAAATTTGTGCCATTCCTCTGTAAGTGGCAGTTGTGATATAGTGAAATTAATTAAACAGGGCACTACAACCCTTAAAAGGTCATAACTGATAGACCTCGCCTTCCACAGTTACATACGAGATTCTCCAGACTCTATCTACATGCCGAAGACAACGGTCAATTTTTCTTTCCCTTTCCTGGCTTCCTAGTTATTTAGGATTACCGATATTTTAGGGACAGAAGGGACCGCTGAAACAATATAATCCCAAAATTTTCACTTTAAAAAAAAAAAAGAATTGTCTTATGACTGAAATCATACACATTTTCAAGTGTATATTATCAATAAGCATTTTTAAAAGCTAAAAGGAAGCTGCTTTGGTGGCTACAGAGGTGGAGGGCCTGGAGGCCAGCCTGTTGGACTTTCCTCCTATACTGGGGTCAATCCCTGTGGTGCTGTGGTGAAGCTATAAAGCTCCAAACAATGCTAATTGAAAACCCTTGATTTAATCCCACCTCCTCACATTTTAAAGATGAGGACCGAGTTCTGAGGGATTAAAAGCCTCTGTCAATGTCACATAACTAGTGAACAGAACGAAGTACATGAACCCAAGCCTAGGGCTTTTGAACTGGACCAGGGTTCAAAATTTTCTTCACAAAACAGTAACTGCCCTCTTGGCCTTTCAAGATTTCTACTGCAATGACATAGTATTCCAAACTCTACCATGAACGCCTATACATTTCCCAATGCCTCCCCAAACTAACAGGAAACTCTGCTAAAGCACTTGTGTAAATAACAGCAGTCTGTGTGAAGACATACAGTTAATGGCTATCCACAGCAAATTCCTCAACTCTGGGAAATGACATCAAAAGATGTGGCTTTGATGGAAAGCAGATACCTAGACACTTGAAAAAGCAGTTGTTTTTGGCAAGGTGTGTTCCACATACAACATACAGAATATCTCACAACCTAAAACAATAACAAAATGCCTATTTAAATGAATGGGGGACAGTTGAATAATTCCTCAGTTTAATGCAGGATTTGTCAGTAAATGTTTTTCCTATTGTATTACACTAGTAAAGATAAACAGGATAAATGGACAACAGTATACTCTATATTAGCCAAAATATCTCAAAAAACAAGAAAATGTGTTGGGTTAAAATTAACATAAGTAAAACACTTAAAATAGTATCTGGTACACAGAGTTTATATGTAAATATATATTTTAGGTTTTATTTTTTTAATTATTCTTCCGTATGCCTTTTAAAATCAGAAAAATTTGTGAAAAATAATCCCCTGAATTTTGAAACAAATAAGCAAAAAGAACCCCCAAGAATTTTGATTTTAGATTCCATCCATAATTGGTGGTTACATTATTTAGAACTCTGCCATATCTACTGCCACCCACTGGTACATATCTGGATATTCCACAGTGACTTAAGAGTTTTCTCATCAGGGCAGACCACAGAGAACACACAGGTTCAAATGAAGAACAACATTAAAAAAAGTAGGGCTATCCTCTGTGGTTTGTCTCAGACACTGAAACAACACATTGGTCTACAGGTGGAGCCCAAACGGTGCAATAAATGAAAGGTTTACAACCCACTGTCTGTCTTGGGTATGTGGTTAAACATCCAAATACAGGTACTAATGTTTTATTTGATGTCAATTCATTTCTGGTGAAATTTCCATCTTGACAACCCTAGAGATTTAAAACTTCTCCACAAAACTACTACACCATAAAAAACAACACCAAAATCTATCCCACTCTGCCTCATTCTAGGCTCTAGCATGAAGAAACACCAAACTACAGAGTGAAAGTTCTGACTTCGTCAACTATTAAGAGTTTTGTCTTTTCTATTAGCAACAAGTGTAGAAAAAGTAAAAACATATTCACGAAAAAATAACACACCTGTCTTAAATTGGTCTAAAGGCTATCTTGGTTAAAAGGACTACATGTGGCAGTCAGCAAAATGAGCAAGAGAAGTTTATGATCTATTATAAATACTACTTCAAGAATAACTTTCAGATACTCAAATCCTGGCATAAAATCATGTTCCTTTCTACATACAGTATCTCTAAACTACATTCACCTAATAGAAAGTTTGGCCTTTATTTAAATTTCTTTATCTTGGATTTTGTTCAGGTTCTAGACTCATAAAGTACAAGTGGGTATATATATATTTTGGGGCCTAGAGAAATTCTGGGTATTTGACTTGTTCTTTGATCGGCTCTTGTTTACAGAAACTACAAAAGGTTGTGGTAATTTCTTGATACAACTACTGCGAAGCCAGATTCAAGCTTCCTAGACCTTTCAGATTCCTGGGTCTACCCTATATTGATTCTAAATACAAAGTTTTGAAAAGCAAACATAAAGCTCAAATCTTGAAGGCAGTGAGAGAGAAATGACACCGCAGCTATAGGGAGAAAACAACTAGAATGCTGGTGAATTTCTCAACAGAAATCATGCAGGCCATAACATGTTTAAATTCTGAAAGAAAAAGAACTTACAACTCAGAGTCCTGTAGGAAGTAAAACTATCCTTCAGGAATGAAGGTGAAGTCAAGACATCCTCAGGAAAAAAAATTAAGATAATTAGTTGTCAGCATAACTATACTAAAAAAAGGTCTCTAAAAAGAGAAGAAATGATGAAAGAAAGAATCTTAAAAGAAAGAACACAGTAATCAAATATGTGAATAAATTCAACAGATAGATTTATCTTCTATTGAGTTTTGAAAATTATGTTCCATAGTTCATGTGAAGAATTTAACATGACCTGATGTATTTCTAAAATACATAAAGGAATAATTAAGACAAATTATAAACAGGAAGTACAAAAGAATATAAAGGAAGAAAGTTTTCTACACTTCACACTGATAGTGACGATATCAGTAGACTCTGAGAGCTATGCATATACAGTGTAATGTCTAGAGCAACCACTAAAAAAGCTATACAAAGAGATGCACTCAAAAACAGAATTGATCAATCAAAATTGAATTTTTAAAAAATCTCAAATAACCTATAGGAAGACAGAAGAAAAGCAGAGAAATAAAAAAAACACAGAAACAAATAAAAATAGCATACTTAAACTCTAACATCACTTATTACATAATATAAAAATGGTCTAAATACACCAATTAAAAGACAGAAATTGGCAGACTGGTAAATGACCACTCTGCCATTACTCTATGCCACGCCTTATGGATCAAACCATATTCTGTCTGTAAGAAATTCACTACAGGAAGGATAAAATTAAAAATATGGAAAGAGAAATACCATGTAAACAATAATGAAAAAAGCAGAAATGATAACAATAATAGAAGATGGAGTAGGTTTCAGAACAAAGAAAATTACCAGAAGCACAAAAGAACAATATATGATAAAATGGGCTAATCCACCAACTGATATAACTGAAAAGAACAATAGAAAAATTCAAAATTAGAACTCTGATTTTTTTTCATTTTTTAAAGTTTTATTGAGGTACAGTTAATTTACGATGTTGCAATAATTTCTGCTATACAACAAAGTGATTCAATTATATATATACACACAGCCAGTCTTTTTCAGATTCTTTTCCCATATTGATTATCACAGAATATTGGGTATTCTGTGATATATCCTATATTCTATACAGCAGGTCCCCAATGGCCAGTCATTCCATATACCACAGTGTGATATGCCAATTACAAACCCCTAGTCCCACTCTCCTCCTCCTCTCCTCCCCTTGGAAAGCATGAGTTTGTTTTCAAAGTCTGTGGGTATGTTTCTGTTCTGCAAATAATTTTTTTTTACCCTTTTCTTTAAGTTTCCACATATAAGCTATATCATATGATGTTTGCCTTTCACTAAGTATGATAATCTCTAGGTCCATCCACATTGCTTAAAATGACATTATTCCATTCTTTTATGGCTGAGAAGTATTTCATTGTATATATATATGTATATATGTATATATATATATATATATATATACACACATATATATATACACACACATACATACACACACACACATATATACGTATATATAACACTTCTTTTTTATCTATTTCTCTGCTGATGGACATTTAGGTTGCTTTTGTGTCTTGTCTATTGTAAATAATGCTGCAATGAGCACTGGGGTGCATGATGTACATTTTTTGATTTATGATTTTATCTGGATAGATGCCCAGGAGTGAGATTGCTGGGTCATATGGTAGTTTTATTTCTAGTTTACTGAGGAACCTCCGCACTGTTTTCATAGTGATTTTTCCAATTTACATTCCCACCAACAGCACAGGAGCGTTCCCTTTTCTCTGCACCCTCTTCGGCATTTACTGTTTGCAGACTTTTTGATGATGGCCATTCTGGCTGGTGTAAGGTGGGACCTCATTGTAGTTTTGATTTGCATTTCTCTAATAATTAGTGATGTTGAACATCTTTTCATGTGCTTTTTGGCCATCTGTGTGTCTTTTCTGGGAAATGTCTCTTTAGATTTTTCTCCCAATTTTTGATTGGGTTGTTTGATTTTGATGTTGAGCTGCATGAGTTGTTTGTATCTTTTGGTGATTAATCTCTAGTCAGCCACTTTATTTGCAAATATTTTCTCCAATTCTGTGGGTTGTCTTTTCATTTTGTTTGCGGTTTTCTTTGCTGTATAAAAACTTTTAAGTTTATGAGCAACTCTTGACACATAAGTTTGACAACTCAAGTGAAATGGACCACCTTCTTTAAAATGTACAAAGTACCATAATTACCCATATGAAATATATAATTTGAATAGTCCTATTACTATTGACGAAATTATATTTGTAATATTAAAACCAGAAAACAAATCTTCTGGCCAGAGGTCTCACTAATGAATGCTACCAGATGTTTAAAAAAGAATTATCACTAATTTTACATAAAAGTTTTCAGAAAACATAAAAAGGAGTATTTCCCAATTAATTTTACCAAGCTAATATCACCTTGCTACCATATGCAGGTAAAAATAGAAAAAGAAAGAAAATTGCAGCTCCTGCCTAAATACAGATGCAAAAATCTCTAATAAAACATTATCAAATAAAATTTAACAATATATAATAAGAACTATATATCATGATCAAGTTAGGTTTATTCTAGGAGTGCAAGGTTGGTTCAATTTTCAAAAATTAACCAATGAAATCCATCATCTTAACAGGCTAAAGAAGTAAAAATAAAATCATATCAATTGATGCATTAAAAATTATTTGACAAAATTCATCAAAGATTCATGATTTAAAAAAAAACTCAGAAAATAGAAATAGAACTTCCTCAATCTGATAAAGAATATCTATTTAAAAGCTTACAACTGATATTATTCTTAATGGTGAAAGATAAAATGTTTTCCTTCTAAGATCAGAAATGAGGCAAGAATCCTCTCTCTCACAATTCTTATTCATTATGACACTAGAATGTCTCTTCAATGCAATAAAGCAAGAAAAGGAAATAAAAGGTTTACATATTGGAAACAAAGAAAAAAAAGTCCCCATTTGCAGATAACATGATTGTCTTCACACACACACACAAAAACCCATATTCTAACAACAACAACAACCAAAAAATGTAAACAGAAAACAAAAAGAAGAAAAAAAAAACCAGCTCCTGAAATCAATAAGTAAGCTCAGCAGAGCTATAGGATATAAGATAAACATACAAAATTTGAATATATTATATTAGGAATGAACATGTGGAGACCAAACTTAAAAAACTAAAATACCAATTTAAAAGATTCCTCACCAATGAAATATTTAAGTGTAAATTTAACAAAACATATAAAGGATGTATACACACACAAAAAATGGTGAGAAATGCCATGTTTGTGGACTAGAAGATTCGCATTGTAAATATATTAATTCTCTCTGAATCGATATAAAAGTTCAATACAATTTTTATAAAAAATCCCAGCAATTTTTTTTTTTGGCAGGTAAAGACAAGGTTATACTAAAATTTTTATGTAAAGGTAAAGGAACTAGAACAGCAAAAACAATTGAGTAAACTAGGGGAGATCAGTTTATTCAATTTCTAGACTTTTTACAGAGCTACAGTAATCAAGACTGTGTGGTCTTGGTGGTGGTATACACACATTGATCAATGGAACAGATAGAGAACCCAGTGATAGAAATGGAAAGCAGATTAGTGGTGGCTGGAAGTTAAGGATGAAGTAGGGGTAGAAGACAAGTGGGTGTAGCTTAAACAGGCAACATGAGGGATCTTGGCGTTGATGGAAATACTCTGTCTCTTGAGTGCATTAATGTCAATATCCTGGTTGTGAAACCACACAATAGTTTTGTAAGATATTTCTACTGGGGAAAAATGGGTAAGGGGATTTTTATGTATTAGAGGAATCTTGTGGTATTATTTCTCACAACTTCATGTGAATAGAAAATTATCCTTAAAATTAAAGTTTAATTAAAAAATTCAGAAGGGTTTTCGACAAAATGATAGAGTATAGATATTACAAGTTAATTAAGTGTGTTTTGAGGTCAGTACCTCAATATCTGCCCTATACTATTCATCCTCATTGCAACTGCCCTATTCCAGACAGATATCTTTTCTTTTCTAGACAAACTCAATTACCCATATTTCTAAAAGAAAAGTATATGGTTTAGCATTCTATTATTACTAAAATATAAAAAAAGAAAAAAGAAAATATTGGACATGCTGAGGAATAGAGGGCACACACTCTGGTGTCAGAGTCACTTGGATATATAACCTTATCCATCTACTTCTCTTTCCCCACTCTGAAATGGGGGGAAAGTACCAATATTAAAGGATTGTTATAATGGTTATAATGAGATAATACACACAACTTTCCAATTACACCTGGAAACTACCCAGTTTTGAACTGTGTGTGTCCACTTACACTCAGAAATTTTTTCAATAAGTACATACTACAGTACTACACAATCCATGGTTGTTTGAATTCATGGATCTGGAACTGCAGATATGGAGGGTGGACTATAAACTTGTAAGCAGATTTTTGACAGTGTGGTGCAGTTGTACCCCTAACTCCCATGTTGCTCATGAGTCAACTGTAATAGTAACTATCATCAGCATTATTACATCTCACTGGTACAAAGATATCATGATAATTATGTTTTTATTAATTATGAATATAAATTGTGATTATTAGAGAGCCCTACTTTTGCAAGAGAGAAAATAATTGCATAAAACTGCATTGATCAGATAAAGATCATCAATATTCTCTTGGATATTGCATTCTGTTATGAAGACTGAGACTCACTAATTTTACTGCCTCCCTTGCCCTATAACTTATAAACTAGAAATTAAGTACTTTCTTGTTGACTTGAACTTGTGGGAACCCATATAGTACAATGTTATGAAACATGCAAGTCAGGTTTTATTTAATCCAACATGGATACTATGGGGGAAAATTGTTACTAAAAATTTCAGAAAAGCAATGATACCTTCAAGCTCTATACCTTCCATTTCAAAAACATATCCTGAAATACTCACCCAAATTACTACAACACTGTTCTATCTGTGTTTCTTAGCACCAGTCTCTCCTTACTCAATCTTTCCCCTGCACTGCACCAAGCTATGAGTCTAAAACCGATATTCTCATGTCACCATTCAAAAATGTACCGAACTGCTCACAGTACTGGATTCCATTTGTGCTACTAAAAGTGATAGATTGGTCATGGCGTCCTGGAGCATGTATTCTAGCAATATACCTAAGCTTAGTGGCAAGAAGTTCTGAAGTTCAATTTTGATGTCCTCCATGGATATAGGGGCAGGGGAGAATACTGAATGCAGACACTTTGTATTTCCCATGCTTAGATGAAGCCCAAACTCCTTAGTATGTCATTTATAAAGGATTTGTCTACAAATCTACTTCAAAGACCATTATTTTCTTTCATCATTGCAACATATCCTTGCATTATCTGTAATGTCCTTCCTGGACTTCACTAACTAGAAAATATCTAACCATTCTTTAAATCCCAGCTAAAACAAATATCCTCTGTAGATTCACCAACTATCTCATGCCTAAAGACCACTTCTATTCCTAGAGATATTGCTTTAGCATGTGTCCTCAGAGTACTTTGTTTTTACTTTTATTATTTATTCTATTATAATTAACTCAAAATAATTATTCTTAAGTTATATCTACAATTTACTTAATTACATTTTATATTATTCCTCTATATTTTTATCCTTTCTAATCTTCCTGAAATAATTGGGACTTCCTATTCCAAAGGTAGCTAAGCTCTAGCAAAAGTCAGAAGAATCTAGTCAGACCTGAAATCAGGATATCTTAACAATTAGGACAATGGCAAAACCCAGAACTATATAGGCCAATCAGTAATGCTGAGGGTTCACTGCTAAATTTTGGTCAAGCCCATCCAAAGGAGGTATGACTTATTCAGTACAATGGGAAAGTATCAGGAAGAAAGCTAGGAGACCTGCCTTCTACCTCTTCCTCTACTTTTAGTTAGCTACCTAATTTGTAAGAATGGTCATTTAATCTTTCTTGGCCACAGTGATCACAATGATCAAATAATGCGAGTAGACTATATTATTGCAAAGATCACTCTATCGCTGAAATTTTAAGCAATGTACTTTGGTAAATTGCTGCAATCTCTATATATTAGTTGTCATCGGAGATTGGATTAAGATGGCGGAATAGAAGGACTGGAGCTCAACTTCTCTCCCAAATAACAGCAAAACTACAACCAAATGCCGAGCAACCTTCAACCAAATGGACTGTAAACTTCCAAAAAAGATACTCTGCTCCAGAAGACACAGTGGAGACCACATCAAGAGGTAGGAGGGGCGATTACGCGATAGAAGCAACCCCATACCTCCCGGGTGGGAAGCCCCACAGACTGAAAAGGAACTGCATCACAGAGACTCAGCTACAGGACTGAGAGTTCTGAGCCTCACGTCAAATCCTCATGCCTGGGGATCGGGCACAGGGAGAAAGAGCCCCTGGAGTATCTGGCATTGAAGGCCGGAGGGGCTTGTGTGCAGGAGCTTCACAGGACTGGGGGAAACAGAGACCCCACTCTCGAAAGGCACACACAGACTTTCACGTGCACCGGGTCCCAGGGCAAAGCAGTCTCCAGAGGAATCTGGGTGGAACCTGACTGCAATTCCTGGAGGATCTCCTGGGAAAACAGGGGTGACTGTGCCTTGTTGTAGGGGAAGGGCATTGGAGGTGAAGCTCTCGGGGACATTCAGCAGCCTGCATTTCTCTGGAGGGGGCCATTTCTGGGAAAATATGGTCCCTCCCATCAGCTCTGAGAAGTCCCAGGCCAAACAATAATCTAGGTGGGATCTCAGCCCCACCCATCAGTAAACAGGCTGCCTAAAGACCCCTCAGGCACACAGCCAGCCTCTAATTGCATCCAGAGACAAAGCCCCATCCATCAGAGGGAGAGGAATCAACCCCACCTACCAGTGAGCAGGTATCACTCCCTCCCATCAGGAAGCCTACGGCAAACCCCCTCCATACCAACTTTAGCCACAGGGGAGGCAAACACCTGAACTAAGAGAGGCTACAACTCTCTTTGTATTGACACAAAGGTCACCACCCCAAAAACCTACAAAAATGAAAAGACAGAAAACTCTAACTCAGATAAGGGAGAAAGAGAAAAGCCCAGAAAAACAGCTCAGTGATGAGGAGATTATCAGCCTCCCAGAAAGAGACTTTAGACTGTTGATGCTGAAGATGATGCAAGGCATTGGAAATAGACTGGAGGCAAAGACTGATCATTTACAGGAAACACTGAGC
>PVHT021183631.1:12614951-12636013 GCA_004024745.2 Catagonus wagneri
TAAACAAGAAGAGATGCAAAATACAATCACTGAAATAAAAAATTCCTTAGAAGCAGCCAACAGTAGAATACAGGAGGCAGAAGAACGAATCAGTGAGGTGGAGGACAGATTAGTGGAAATCACTCATGCAGAAGAGAAAAGAGATAAAAGATTGAAAGGAAATGAGCAGAGTCTCAGAGAACTCTGGGATAATGTTAAATGCACCAACATCCGTATTATAGGGGTGCCAGAGGGAGAAGAGAGAGAGAAGGGGACAGAAAAAATATTCGAGGAGATAATAGCCGAAAACTTTCCTAATATGGGAAAGGAACCACTCACTCAAATCCAGGAAGCGCAACGAGTACCATATAAAATAAACCCAAGGAGGAACACCCCCAGACACATATTGATCAAAATGACCAAAATTAAAGACAAAGAGAAAATATTGAAAGCAGCTAGGGGAAAGAAACAAATGACATACAAGGGAACCCCAATAAGGTTATCAGCAGATTTCTCATCTGAAACTCTACAGGCCAGAAAGGAGTGGCATGATATACTAAATGTGATGAAAGGGAAAAACTTCCAACCAATATTACTTTATCCAGCAAGGCTCTCATTCAGATTTGAAGGAGAAATCAAAACCTTTATAGATAAGCAAAAGCTAAGAGATTTCTGCAACACTAAACCAGCTTTACAACAAATCCTAAAGGAACTTCTCTATTCAGAAAAGAAAAGGCCACAACCAGAGTCAAAAACACCACAAATGAAAAGGCCCACCAATAAAGGCATATATACAGTAAAGATACTAAATCATACGTGCACAATTATGCTACCAAAAACAGTAATCATGAGAAGTGAGCACAAATGCAGGTCACTGGAGAAGCACATGCAATTAAGAAACCAACAACTTAATACAATCTCAGTTATATATAGACTCCTATATCCAAACTTCAGGGTAACCACAAACCAAAAATCTACAATTGATACACAAGCAAATAAGAAAAATCAACTCAAATACAACATTAAAGAAAGCCATCTTGTGAGAGGAGACAACAAGAGAATAAAGGAAGAAAAAAAGAGCAACAAAAACCCCAAACAGCTAATACAATGGCAATAAGGACATATATATCAATAATTACCTTAAATGTTAATGGACTGAATGCCCCAGCCAAAAGACATAGACTAGCCGAATGGATACAAAAACAAGACCCATATATATGCTGTCTTCAAGAGACCCACTTCACTTCTAGGGACACATACAAATTGAAAGTGAGAGGATGGAAGAAAATATTCCATGCAAACGGACATCAAAAGAAAGCTGGAGTAGCAATACTTCTATCAGACAAAATAGACTTTAAAATGAAGAACGTTTTAAGAGACAAGGAGGGGCACTACATAATGATCAAAGGATCAATCCAAGGAGAAGATATAACAATTTTAAATATCTATGCACCCAACATAGGATCACCACAATATATAAGGCAACTGCTAACAACCTTAAAAGGAGAAATCAACAGTAACACCATCATAGTGGGGGACTTTAACACCCCACTTACAGCAATGGACAGGTCATCCAGGCAGAAAATCAGTAAGGAAACACAGGCCCTGAATGAAGCATTAGATCAGATGGACTTAATAGATATTTATAGGACATTCCATCCAAAAGCAACAGAATACACATTCTATATATTAGTTGTCTCTTAGCTGAGTGGCTCTATTGGGATGAGTAACAACTACTGAAAATTAATATGGATGATAATCATTCCCCCAAAACTTTTTAAAAGCCCAAATAGATTCTTCACTTAGTTTAAGTAATTATTCTTATTGTTAGGACTGTTTATAGATAATAAGGATATGTGACAAATTCATTCTTATTCACCACTAATATCTATTTGTTTTCTTTTATACTCAGGGTAAATACACTTTCAGATAATTACAAATCTTCCCTTTTTGTTCTTCAAATCCTCACAATTACAATAATTCTTATCTATCTCCTTATTCAGAATAGATAATTCTTATCTATTCTCCTTATTCTAATGAGCAAATTAAATCAACTGTTTTATATGGAAGTAGAAAAACTTCACAAAATGGATTCTAAGAGAAATGAACTATGTAACACAAATATTTTCATTTGTCAGATCAGTTTCTTTTCTTGTCCATGTCAAGACAAAAAAAAATGACCATAAATATCCTCAAAGTATAGCTTTCCCAAACCAGGCATCAAAGAGACCTTCTAAAGGCAAGCCTAGTTCATGAATAGGTAGGATTATGATTTTCATGGTTTTAGTCCCTTCCCATTAATGAGAATTAAAAATGTCTCATTTCAACCAAGGGATTCAACAAATACCCAACTAAGTGGCAGTAGAAAAATAAAAGTAAACCCAGACAGTTTCCAATATAAGGTAGAGCATGAAAATAAAAATTTTAAATGAATGTTTTCTTAGGTGTTATGTTCAGATGGTAAATGGTTTTCATAGATAATCTCACAGGTCATTGCTTCCTTTAATTAGTAACTTTTGCTAAACATAAAAAAAAACGTCAAGTAATTTTTAATACTGATTATAACTGTCTAGCCCATTAACAAATTGTCATATTAATACTGCCCACACTGTACTCTCTATCTTTAAAGGTTACTCATTTACTTTTCATAGATTTTAATTAGCTTTTCCTTTCCCACTAGGGTTGATCATTAAACAGTGATAGAGGAATTCTGCTTTTTTTTGCTTATGGATCTGCAGCATTTTAAGTGAAAAAGAGATTCAGAAAATGCAAAAAAAAAAAAAAGTGGATCCCAAATTAGATGGCAGTGGTTACATATATTCAAAGAAGCCAGGGCTCTGTGAACTCTCCCAGCACCCCTACTGCATCAGGTTCATGTTGCCACAATATTTCTGGAAATGTCTTTAAAATCCCTCTTTCCATTAGCAGCTACTCTCATTTGCATTAGCTGGGAACAGTATATATAATCATAACTGACAGGCTAGAAGGAGTTTAGGCTTATAAAATAGGGAAAGGGAAGGAAAATGTTCATTGTTTAGATTCCCTCAAGTAGAGACTCTTTTCTTTGGGAAACAGTATGTACTATATTTGTAGTCTAATCCCTAGGTTTTAGGCAGGTCTAAAAGTTTATCACAAACCTCAAGGGTTCTACTCTCAAACAATGGTCTCTTTTCACCAGCACTTTCATATATAAATACATGTAGAGAACAGGAGAGACTGGCTTTTGAATACCACATTATTACATATATATGACCTCCATTCAAATGTCACCTTTTCAGAAAGCACTTCCCTGATCTAAAGAGATCTGAAACAGTACTCACTATATTTTTACCTCGATTTGACATTGACATATATATTATATATAAAGTATATACATATGTTAATATATATAACATTTATCAACATCGAAGATAAACATACAGCTCACTTTCAAAATAAATATATACTCTGGAGAAAACAAGTATATGCTGAAAAAAGACTGAAGTTGCATAATAAATACAACCAGGGAAATCAAAATAACACAAAATTAGAGAAAGTGGAGGAGAGTGAGAAACAAAAGCAAAATACACATGGGAAACACTACTATTCCATTAGCTTTACCTCCTTTTTCCTAAAGTCGATATCATTTTAAAATTCCATCTTCACCCATGCAACCATCCTTTCAACAGCTGCACTGGTTCTCTCCCTGCTCTTATCTATTACAACTCTCCTCCTTGCAGTCACAGCTGCAGTCCCAGTTATGTCCTTGCTCTTCTGGGGATATGTCATTTTCATTGCCTCAGGGTCTTTGCCAAGAATGAGTCTTCTTCTCAGAACAAACTTCCCATTCACTCTTTCACATCATTTAAGTCTCCATTCAAATGTCGCCATACCAGAAAGGACTTCCCCAAACTAAAAAGATCTAAAATGGTATATGTATCTACTCCTCCCATCCTACCCTGTTTTGATTTTCTTCTTAGTATTTCTGGACACATGGAACATTATTGCTTTATTTGTTTAACTATTGTCTTTCTTCCCTCCACAGGAATGTAAATGATGCAAAGACAGTGATTTTTCACATGATTGTTTGTTCAGGTCACTTATCTCAGGCAACTGGAGCACTGCCACATACTTAGTAGGTACTCAGCAAACAGTTGTTGAATAAATGAATCTAATTCTGGCCTTCCTACAAATGTAATATTCAACTTTTTTATATAGCACAAATTACATCTCATTTCACATCTGTATTTTCCTACAATACCAACCTAATATTGCTTAAAATATCTTAATCACTTCCCAGTGGTTTTAGATAATCTACATTCCCTTCATGGATTGCTCCCTGGTTAATTTTCTGGTCTTATCTTTCACTATCCATTTTCATAGTCTAAATTCTAGTTATACTAAGCTATTTACAGTTCTAAAATGTAGGATCTTCTGTTCTATGTCTAAGTCCAACTCTCTTCTATCTGGAGTATACTATCTGCTCTGTGTTTACCCTGGCTATCTCTTACTTGTCTTTCAGAATCATGCAAGGCTCTCCCATATGGTGTTAGATACCCTTAGTAATTGCTCTCATAGTGACCACCCTGTGCTTTACTTTAACACAGCACTTCCACAATATTTCTTAAAATAATAACGGTCTTCTTACTTATCTGTTTCTTATCCTCCATTACATGAGGACTCTTCAGAGACTGTAAAAGGTCTCTTTGCACTTATTCAATATAGTACCTGGAACCTAGTAAACAATTAATGAATATAGACTAAATAAGTGTATTTTATGCATTTATATTAAAACTAAAGTATTCTGGGTTTGGACATTTAAGAGATTTCTGAACCATGACTTCAGAATTCTGGAAATATTATGATACTGCAAAGACTGTAACATTACAAATTTCTACCTTAGAGACTTCCTTTTCAATTAACTATACAATCAAATATTTGTTACATGTAATTTCAAGCATAAGGCTGAGACATTTAAAACTTTGTAAAGCATGTAGATAAGTAAATACTATGTAATTGGGAAAGGCTAATCATGAATCTTTTTTTTTTCAAAAAGTTGCTTTAGTTAATATTTCAAGATTTGCCAATAAACAGAAGCTCCTTCCCTGTAACTGACTTTGAATCTTTTAAAATCAAAACATAAAATCATATATCTTGAACATCAAAAATAATACGAGTTTTGTTTAAAATGTCAATTTAGAGATTCCATTATGATACTCCCCTCAACTACCTACCGGGTGAGTTTTTGAATGTCTATTTCCTCACATGGTGATGGATTTGCACTTAGCTCCATCAGGTCTTCTTTGGGCCAAGAACACATTTTAGACATAATTATGGGAGCAGTCTGTGGCATTGGAAAACCAAAGTTAACTGAACCACATGGAAACAAAACCCATGTCATTGGTGTCATTACCAGTACACACCAACCAACAGAGTTAACCTCAACGTAAATAGCAGGTAAAAATAGCACAGCACTCTATCTTTTGGATAAATCAGTCCCTTTGGAAAGAATGTAATTATACGGAAACACCTGAGCTCATAATTTTTGGACCAAAAGAAGACACAAGTACTGATTTTTTTAAGACTATACATGCATGTGGAAAAAATTCAAACAGCTGGAAAAAAGTTTGCAATGAAAAGTAAACTTCACCAATCTACATAAAGAGTGGAAGAGCACCTAAGAAGGAATAAGTAAAGGTAAAACAAAAACTTTTGCTTTCCTTATTCTTAAATGTTCTGAAAAATAACCAGTTTGCTCAAAAAAAAAAATATATATAGGTTTAAGTTGCTCATATTTGAGTGAATGACAATAATGATATATGGGACAAGAGGAAAAAATTAAGATTATTATTATAAAGTACTCACAGTACCCATGAAGTAGTGTAGTGTTATTGGAAAGTAGACTCGTATTAGTTGTAAATGAATACTGCAAACTCTAGGGCAACAACTAATAAAAAGTTTAAAAAAAAGTATAATATGCTAAGAAAGAAAGAAGATGGAATCATATAAAATCTTCAATTAAAACCACAAAAGGCATAAAAATAGTGGAAGGGAAACATGAAAAATGAATAAGAAACAGAAAACAGTAATACATATGGTAGATATCCAACTATATCAATAATCACTTTGTATGCCAATGTTCTAAATGCCTGCAGAGAACATTAGAGTGAATTAAAATACCATGGCCCAATGGTATGTTGTCAACAAGAAATCTAGTTTATATATAAAGATTACAAGCAAATGGATGGAGGAAAATAAACCATGCTAACACAAATCAAAAGAAAGAAGGAATAGCTATATTAATTTGAGACTTCAAAGCAAAGAAAGTTATTAGGGATAAAGAAGAGCATTACACAATGATGAAGGGGTCAGTTCTCCAGGAAGACACAACTCAGTATGGATACACCTAACAAGAGAGCATGAAGTCATGTGAACAATGTGAGACAAAACTGAAAGAACAACAAAAAGAAATAGATGAAATGGATACCACAACAATCTCTACCAAAACTGAACAGGTTCAGCAGGCAGAAATCAGTAAGAACATAGCTGAACTCAATGCCATCAATCAACAGAATATAATCAACATCTATAGACTATTTCATCCCATAACAGCAGAATACATACTCTTCTCAAGATCACATGGAACATTCACTAAGACAGACCACATTCTGAGTCATAAAACACACCTTAATAAATTTAGAATAGAACATACAATGTCTGCTCTCAGACCACAATGGAATTAACTTAGAGATTAATAACAGAAGTGGCTCAAAAAGCTTCAAATAATGGAGATTAAACAATATACCTCTAAATAACTCAGAGATCAAAAAAGAAATATCAAGAAAAAGTAAGAAATATTTTGAACTAAATGGAAATGAAAATACAACTTACCAAAATTTGTCAAATGCCATGAAACTATTGCTTAAAGGGAAATTTGTAACATTTAATGTATATATTAGAAACAAAGAATAATCCAAAATCAGTAATCCTAAGTAATTCCTAAGTTTCCATCTTAGGAATTTTAAAAAAAGGGCCAATTAAATCCAAAGCAAATAGAAGAAAAGAAGCAATAAAAATTAGAAGAGAAATCAATAAAATTGAAAACAGGAAAACAACAAATTTTTTACCAACAAAATTAAAAGCTGGCTCTTAATAAAGAACAATAAAATCAATAAACCTCTGGCTAAAATATCAAAAATGAACAAAGGGAGTTCCAGCTGTGGTTCAGTGAGTTAAGAACCAAACATAGTTTCCATGAGGATTTGGGTTTGATCCCTGGCCTTGCTCAGTGGGCTAAGGATCTGGTGTTACCACAAGCTGCAGCATAGGCGGGCATTACTGTGGCTCTGGCACAGGCCTGAGCTATAGCTCTGATTCAACCCTTAGCCTGGTAACTTCCATATGCCACGGTGTAGCTGTAAGAAGAATATAAAGTTAAAAAGAAAGAAATGAAGGAGGGCACATCATTACAGTACCCATGGAAAACAAAAAGATAATAAAGCAATACTACACACAACTATATGCTCCCAAGTTTGAAAAAGTAGATGAAACAAACCTTGAACAATACAATCTGCCAGAGTTCACACAAGAAACAGACAATCTTAATAGGCCTATACCTATTAAAGGGAATCAATAGTTAATAACCATCCAAAACAGAAAGCACCAGGCAGAGTTCACTGGTAAATTCTATCAAACATTTACAGAAGAAATTATACCAACTCACTATAATCTCTTTCAGAAAATAGAAGCAGAGAGAGTACTTTATTTTTTTTTTATTATTTTATTTTTGTTTTTTGTCTTTTCAGGGCTGCACCTACAAAATATGGAAGTTCCCAGGCTAGGGGTTCCAGGCTATGGAAGTTCCCAGGCTAGGCCACCTGCCTACACAATAGCCACAGCAATGTGACATCCATGCCGTGTCAGTGACTTACACCAAAGCTCATGGCAATGCCAGATCCTTTAACCCACTGAATGAGACCAGGGATCAAACCCTCATCCTCATGGACACTAGTCAGGTTTGCTACTTCTGAGCTACGATAGGAACTCAAAGGGAGTACTTTCTAAGAGATTTTATGAAATCAGAATTACCCTAACAGCAAAACAAGGCCAAGACATTGCAAGAAAAGGAAATTAAAAACTAATATTTCTCAAAAAAATAGTTGCAAAATTTTTCAACAAAATAAACTGAATGCAAAAAAGTAATTATACATCTAATTATATACATACACCCAAACCTGGATTCATCCTAAGTATGTAAGGATAGTTCAACATTAGAAAATCAACTAATGTAAGCCATCACATTAGCATATTAAAAAATAAAAATCACAATGTCATATCAATAGATGTGGAAAAGGACTGAAGGACTTGACAAAAATCTAACATCTGTATTCATGATAAAATCTTGGAGCAAATTAGGAATAAAGGTGAACTTTATTAACTTCATTTTAAAAATCTACAAAAAACCTACAGCAAATATCATACTTAATAGTGAGAAACTTGAAGCTTTCTCACTAAGATCAAGTACAAGGCAAGGTTGTCCCCTCTCACTATTCATGTTGCACAATCTACTAGAATTCCTTGAAAATGTAATAAGCAAGTAAGTGAAATAAAAGGTATATGGATTGGAAAGGAAGTAATAAAACTGCCTTTGTTCACAGAGGACATGATCATCTATGCAGAAAATCTGAAATAACTGACAAAATAAATCCTCCAACTAATAAGCAACTATTGCAAGGTTGTAAGATACAAGGTAAATATACAAAAGTAACTTTCCTATATACCAGCAAAGAACAAGAGTGGTATTTGAAATTAAAAATACAATCCCATTTACATTAGCATCCCCAAAATGAAACACAGGTATACATCTAATTAAATTCTTACACTGTCTATCTGAGGAAAACTACAGAACTCTGATGAATAAAATAAAAAAACTAAACAAATGGAGATGTATACCATGTTCATGGATATGAAGACTCACTCTTGTCAAGATGTCAGTTCTTGCAAGTTCCCATCATGGCTCAGTGGTTAACAAACTTGTGGGTTCGATCCCTGGCCTTGCTCAGCGGGTTAAGGATCTGGCATTGCTGTGAGCTGTGGTGTAGGTCACAAATGCCCGAATGTGGCATTGCTGTGGCTGTGGTGTAGGCTGGCAGCTACAGCTTCAGTTGGACCCCTAGTCTGGGAACCTCCATATGCAATGGGTGCTGCCCTAAAAAGACATAAAAAAAAAAAGATGTCAGTTCTTCCCAATTTGATCTACTGATTCAATGCAATCCCAATAAAAATTCCAGAAAGTTATTTTATGGATATTGACACACTGACCCAAAAGTTTATATGAAGAGGCAAAAGACCCAGAGTAGCCTACAAAATACTGAAGGGGAAGAAAAAAGCTGGAAGAGTGATACTACTTGACTTTAAGACTTACTATAAAGCTAAGCAATCTAAACAGCGTGGCACTGGTGCAAGAACAGTTCAATGGAACAGAACAGAGAATTCAGAAATAAACTCACATAAACATAGTAAATTGATCTTTGACAAAGGAGCAAAGGCATTACAATGGAGAAAAAAACAGTCTTTTCCACAAATAAATACTGCTGGGACAACTGGACATTCACATGCAAAAAAAAAAAAAAAAAAACGAATACAGATACTACTCTATTCATAAAAATTAACTCAAAATGGATCACAGACATAAATTTAAAATGTGAAACTATGAAAATATTAGAAAATAATATAGGAGAAAACCTAGATTACTTTGGGTATGGTGATGTCTTTTTAGACACAACACTAAAGACAATCCAGGGAAGAAAAAATTGCTAAGCTGGACTTCATTAGAAATAAAGAACTTCGCTATGACAGACAATATGAAGAGAATTAGAAAACAGGACAAAGACTGGGAGAAAATGCTTGCAAAAGATATATCTGACAAGGGACTATTATGCAAAATATATATTAAAAAATGCTTAAAATTCAACAATAAAAAACAAGCATGATTTTAAAATGGGGCAAAGACCTTAACAAACACCTCACCAGAGAAGATATACAGATGTATTGTTAATAAGCATATGAACAGATGTTCCACATAATGAGTCATCAGGGAAATACAAATTAAAACAATAATATACCAGTATATACCTACTGTAATGTCCCAAATCTGGAACAGTGAAAACAACATATGCTAGCAAGGATGTGGAGCAAAAAGAATTCTCGTACATTGCTGGTGGAAATGTAAAATGGTACATCTACTCTGGATGACAGTTTGGTGATCTTTTCCAAGCTAAATATATTCTTGCCTTAAGATCCTGGGATTGCAGTCCTAGGTATTTACCTAAAGGAGCTGAAACTTACATTCACACGATTTATAGCATCATTATTCATTATTGCCAATACTCGGAATCAATAAAGATGGTCTTCAGTGGGTGAATGGATAAATAAATTATATAGAACATTCAGACAACAGAGTATCATTCAGCATTGTAAAGAAATTAGCTACAAAGCCATGAAAAGATATTTAGGAACCGTAAATGCATATTACAAAGTCAAAGAAGCCAATATGAAAAGACTTCATGCAGTATGATGCCAACTGTATGGCATTCTGGAAAAGGTGAAACTATGCAGACAATAAAAAGATCAGTGATGTCAAGAGGTTGGGGTAGGGAGAGATGAAAAAGCAGAGCCCAGGGCATTTTTAGAGCAGTGAAAATACCGTGTATGATATTACAATGATGGATGCATCTCGTTACACATTTGTCCAAATTCACAGAATGTACAACAGCAAGAGTGAATGCTAATGTAAACTATGGAACCTGGGTGGTTATAATTTGTCAGTGTAGGTTCATGAAACCTAACAAACATATCACTCTGGTGGAGGATGACACTGGAGGGTGCTATTCACATGTGGGTATAGGGAGTATATGGGAATTCTCTGTGCCTTGCTATTAACTTTGCTGTGAACTTATTTAAAATTGTTGTAAAAAATAAAGTCCTTAAAAACTATTTTTTCAAAGCAATGGCTTTATTCCCCAGTACTCAAATACTGACTCCCTGTCCTTTTATTGATCTTCAAGAGTCAACATCTATCACTACTTTCTAAATTTTACTTCTAGGTCAGTGCATCTGTATGTGCATATGTGATGTGCATGCATGTACACAGCCCTCTCTCTTTTAACAAATGGTAGCAAGTTATGTACATGTTGTTTTTTAATGTGTAAATCTTTGACCCCTGATGAATTAATTCTGTAAAAAGAAATATGGATCACACTTTATCATTTTTTTCAAGATAAATGTCTAGTTGGCTTAAAATCATTTATAGAATTACCGATCATTCCTTTACTTATTTGAAATGAAACCTTATAGGGAACTAATCCTCTGTAAAAACATGACACATCTCTGGGAATACTACTGCTCTTATGATCTATTTTCATAGTTACTTTCTACTATATCTAATAACATATCATAACGGTAGATGACATAGACTGGCAAATATGGTATTATGTTATAAATACTAGAAGCTATAATTTATGAAATATTCTCATCAATCCCGGATCCCAAGAATTTTTACAGAATTAGAGATAAAACCATTAATTTAATCTTTAAGTAAAAATGTATTAGCACAATACTGGCCTAAGTATGAACAAACATATATTTTCCTTTATTCCTAGTAGGAGTGTAAGTTGCTATAATCTTCTAGAAGGAAATTATGCAAACTTTACCGAAATGAGCAATCCACATACCTTTTGATTTACCAGCTCTACTTCTGGGAATTTATTTCATAGTCATACCTTTATTTGTGCAAATGACAAATACATGTTGTTATTCATAGCAGTGTTAACAGCAAAAGCTGAGACTATCTTAAATTCATATCAGAAGGGAAACTTGTTGAATAAACTGCAGTTTATTTATACAACTGAATTTCTACACACAGTTGCTAAAAAGAATGGGGAAGTTCATTATACATTATTACAGAAAGATCACCAAAAAAATTAAAAGCATAATGTTGAACAGTGTGTAGTGTGCCACCATCTGGGTAAAAATCAATATAAAAAAGAATGTTTTTTTTTTTTTTTTTTGTCTTTTAGCCTTATCTAGGGCCGCACCCGCGGCATGTGGAGGTTCCCAGGCTAGGGGTCTAACAGGAGCTGTAGCCGCCGGCCTTCACCACAGCCACAGCAACGCGGGACCCGAGGTCTGTAACCTACACCACAGCTCACGGCAACGCTGGATCCTTAACCCACTGAGCAAGGCCAGGGATCGAACCCGCAACCTCATGGTTCCTAGTTGGATTTGTTAACCACGGAGCCACGACGGGAACTCCAAGAATGTGTATTTTTATTTGCTTTTATATGTACAAGTTATTCCTAGCACGAGACTTAAGAAAATAGGAGTGGGCAAATGTGTGGAAGAGGACTGGGAATAACATTTTTCAACAAATCCTTTAATACATCATTTTAGTTTTAAACCTTGGAACCAATGATAAATATATTTTTTGAGAACCTATTGTGTTCCATGAGCTATATGATAAAGAGTTTTCACTTTGTTATTGAATTATTCAATCCATCTTCACTAAACATTAAAAGATTAAAGAGAAAATATTAAGAACCTTACACTGCCATGAATTATTGAGGTGGGAGGAAGCAAACTGGATACTAGCACCAAATATCCAAAAACATGATTAATTTTTATATAAAGTAAATTTTAGTTAGGAATGAGAAAGAATTAATTATATCTTATAAATTACGAACAAGTAAATCAGCAGCGAATCCTAGTGAAAATACCTCGATGAGAAACATAGATAATTCAGTTTAACACAAATGTCACAGCCTCCTATATTGTGGTTCTTTTAAAGTAAAGGCATCTTATTAAAATTACTGCTGAATTTCCAATATTTATCAAAGTTATATGATAAAAAATATTGTCTATTTTAAATATAAATCTGTCAATATTGTTCTTAATAATTTAGATATAAAAGTAAATGTTAGCATAATTCTGTTTTATGTTGTACCAGCCACAAAAGTGTAGTCTGCCTTTTAACATTCTACAACAACGATAAGCATTTTTACCCAGTATTCTTTTGACAGATGTCAGAATGCTTTTACTGTCTCAGATGAAATTGTGTTAAAAACACCTCAAAAATCTCAAAATTACTGAAAAGGTAAAATAAGAAAATACAGATTTATGTATACTTACACAATGAAAGAATAAAATGGAAGAAATTTTAATTCTAAGATTAGCAATAGTATGAACAAATAGAATGATCATATTAATTTGATCAGTATGCTTCTTGTTACGTATAGTGGCTTAGGTGACTAATGACCACATTAAATCTTACTAGATCAGAATGTTATGATTCTTGTTCACTCAAAAAAGTGCCATAGGAGTTACCATTATGGCGCAGCAGAAATGAATCAAACTAGGAACCATGAGGTTGCGGGTTCGATTCCTGGCATCGCTCAGTGGGTTAGGGATCCAGCGTTGCTGTGAGCTGTGGTGTAGGTAACAGACATGGCTTGGATCCTGCATTGCTGTGGCTCTGGTATAGGCTGGCAATAATAGCTCCGATTAGACCCCTAGCCTGGGAACCTCCACGTGCCGCAGGTGCGGCCCTAAAAAGCCAAAAAAAAAAGGCCATAAATTTTCATTTGAAAATTTATCAGAATTTCAATTTTAAAAATATCAAAGGATAATCATATTCTTTGAGAGTCCATGAATTACTTCATAATACTTTATCTTGGAAACTGAAAGCAAATGCATCAAACCAGAAATCAAAACTAATCTGAAGAGGAAAAATAGACCTAGCAAAATTTATATACCTTAGTAATTTTGTGAAAATTAAAATAGCACTGCATCCAGGTTTACTTTGATAATACTGAATTCAACTCAATCCAAGAAGTCTCCAATGAATCCAATTACATTTTGAAAGTAATCTCTAAAACCTTAAAGATCAGAGAAACCAGAAACACTGTCCTGAAAAGCTTAAACATAAAAGTACTTGCTAGGTAATGATGGCTATGATCTCACAGTTATATGCAGTTCAAACTATAGACAATAACAGCAGTCTGCCTCAAAACTATTCCGAAATAACAGAAAGCATTTTCGAAAAGTATTTTCCAAAATCATTATCTGAACAGCCCTTTACAGTACATGGTCCATGGTTCTCTCCCCGTCTCCCCTCTACCCCTTTCATCTCCTTATATATATATATTCGTAAATATAAATTTTAACTGACTTCAGCGTATTTTGATTAAAAGTCATTTTGAATTAAAATAGCAAGCTACCCAGGAATAGCACTAGAGTGGAACACTGCACAGAAAACAGTAGTAAAAATGCCTGAAGGAAATGTATTTCTTTATGACAGGAGAGTTGAGATACATGCAAATCCAAAAATGCCTCTTTATCATCATAATAAGCCAAGTACAAAGGAACTCATTTAATTGTTTAATAAAAAGGTATTCTGTTTTAATAAAGAAAAACTAATCTCTCATTTAATAAAGAAAACATTTTATATACAATTTTCTAATCATCTCTTTCATATTTGACAAGACAAGGATTTTAAAGAACAGGTGGGGGGATAGTCATGGAAAAGGGAAAGAGAGATATAGGGATTAATGAGCAAGATACATAAAATATGAGCAAGACACATAAAATGGGAAGGGAAAAATTGAGCTGGTTAAAAAAGAAAGAATGACAGAATTCTCTTTTGGAGCAGTGGCTTAATGAACTGGCATTGTTACTGCAATAGGTTGGGTTACTGCTGTGCCATGGGTTCTATCCTGGCCCAGAACTTCCACATGTTGAGGGTTTGGGGAAAAAAAAAAAAAAAGGGAAGGAAGGAAGGAAGAAAAAGAAAGAATTAAAAGGGGGGGGCACAATGATTTCCAATTGACAAAATGACTTATTTTGTTTATTGAATATTTTCATTACATAACCTCCATACTGTTGAAGTCAATGGCCGCATTTCTACCTCTAACTTATTCAGGACCTCTGCAGCATTTGACACTGCTGACCAGATTCCTATACTGGAGACTCACCCTTTCCTTGGCTTACGTGAAAATCCTCTCCAGAGGACTCCTTTCCTATTGTCACTTCTTCCTTGAGTATCTTTTGAGATGAACCTTCCTAGGGCTAAACTTTAAATATCACTAATTAATGAGTTCTCTCTTTAAACTCTTCAGGTTAACATCCAGGGTCTCTGCAGAACTGGTTCCAGAAAGTAATTAGCCTAACCTCAGATCCCATGAGCCAACTCCAATTATACAGAACCCTGTCCTATCCAGGTAGGCTGTTTCATGAGATTCTGTTTTATAATGCTACTATTTTTTTTTTTTTCTGAATGCCTTTCTTTGTCTGGATAACTTCTACTTAACCTTTAAAACTCAAGTACAGTATTATCTCCTCTAAGAATTTTCTCGAAAAACCCTAGTAGAGTTCATGTAATAATAGCATTCATCACTGCTTAAAAAATCACTAATTCACATATCTGCTTTCCTACTAGACTATAAATTCCTTTAGGTCACATTTAAAAAAAAAAACACAACTTTTTACTAAGAAGCATAAAATGCAAATTAAAAAGGTTATTAAATGTAAAGTTCAATGAATTGTCACTAAGTATATGCCAGTATAACTACTCCCAGAAAGATCATACCTTATTTGAGTTTGTGTCTGCAGTGATTAGTATATAATAAATATAAGAAATAGTCACAAATAACATTAATCAGATTTGGAGCACTGTAAGAAATCATCCTAGGGCTATGATCCAAAAATTAGATTTTAGACACATAGATTAAATATTATTTATAATGGGGAAATGCTATCATCATGTAAACTAGCAACAGTATAGAACAGAAGTTTGCAGTTCAATAGATATGATGTTAAATGACAACTGTGCCATAAAACCAAAAATACAGAGAACTTACCATCAAAACCCAAAGAAAGATCAAGGTTCATCAAATATTATGTTTGTCAGCATATAACCTTCTAAACTAGTCAGTTACAGGTAATAGTTATATGAGATTTCTAGAGAGATCTAAGATGGGTTATCTAGGAATAAGGCAGAAAAGAGCCATGAAATATGTATTTTACCCTCAAATGAATCCTGAAAAAAAATTACTATGAAGAGAGATAAATAATAAGTGATAGAATAAATGTTGGAAAATATTAACAGTAGATGCACCTAGATATTCAGATATTCATGGCACAATTGCTAATTTTCTAAGTTTTCTACAAATTTGAAATTATTTTTATATAAAAAATTAAAGAAAAACATAAAAATCTGAGATGGGCATTCAACCAAGAGCTAAGGAACTTAGCTTCTAAGTGCTGAGCACATCCAAAGGACTGATGAAAACAGAACAGCTATCCGTCTGCCTCATGCTGAGTTCACGTGGGAGACTAAGCAAGGGAGGCAGGAGAAAAGTTATAGGGATGTGGAAAGCACAACTTTAAGAGTCAAATGCTTGCAAGTGACAGTGGGAGACAGGCCCACATGGATGTATGGGACTGAGAAACAGAGTGTCTCAACTTATGTAAGAACAGTTTGTAGCCTGGGAGGCTGAACCGCAGCCTTATATACATTAAGGCTATATAAGTAACAGCAGCAGCTTCTAACTGGTGGGACTAACTATAGATATACTGCACCTTGAAAGGGCTAAAGGCTTCCAGGAGCCTGTTCACTTTCATTTCTGATGATGGGAACAGTATCCCTGCCTGACTAAAATCATTATTTAACAAAACTTAAAAATTTGCATTCAATTTCGGCATTGTATTTTTACTTCCCTAAGTTCATTCAGTGAGAGCTATAATACAAAGGAAAGATGTTTAACAGGAATTATCATAGTGACAATGAAAATAAAAATTACCTAAAATTTATGAGTGCTTATTGTGCTCCAGATACCACGCTAAAGATGTTCACGCATTTTCTCATTTAATCCTCACCCAATTACATAGAGACTATCATTTTCCCCATTTACAGAGGAGGAAACAGGTTGGGAAAGAAACATCTTCATGGCTGAGATATAGCAAAGCTCAACATCTAATTCAGAATTGTCTTAGAACTTGAATTTTTCTGTTATGCTAAATTACCCGAGTTGAAATGATTTCTTCCTGTGATATAAATATTTAAGAAATCAAGTATTCACATTTCTAATCACAATGACGGATGCAAAAAAAGGATTCTTAAGAAGCAAACAGCAGAAAGTCATATAAGATGTTCAAGTTTACTTTCGTTCTCCCCACATCAGTTATGAATGTTCCAAATTCACATCACTATAGATCACAAGGTACTATCCACTGTCTCACTGAGGAAAGAGTGACAAAATTGGATTGAATCATCAAAACCTAACAATCTGTAGCTCTAAAAGCTAAATTATTATAACTACTGTATTTAATTAAAATATCATAACTTCAAGAACATTTAGAGGTGATAAAGTTTAAAAACAGAAAAAAAAAATTCAGGGCCAATAGGTGACATACTTAATGACTCCCACTGTTAGTCTATAGAAAGGACTAAAGACTTCTTAAAACATAATCCAATGATTCCTTCTGTTAATCACAGGGCCCCAGTGGAAATTACTCAGTCCTCTAAACAAAAAACTTCCAATAGTTGGGCTGGCAATTTTGCAATCAATAAACAAAACCATATCTACAGAGGAACAGATTTCAAACTAAGTCAGTCAGTCTAGTTACCATATGAAAGATGCTTGGGCAGCAAATAGACCTGGGTTCAAATGCAACTCTGATTCACTGGGGCAAAATACTTAACTTATGTGAAAATTATCTCCTAAAATATATAAAAGGGTGGTGTGACTAACAATAACTACTCATAGGATTGTTGTAAACATTAAACAGAAAATAGTAAAAGCACCTAGCATAACACACAAAACATATTTGTTCGAATGCTGTTTTTCTCTCCTAAAAGGAAGTATGGTAGGAGTTGCTGTCGTGGCACAGTGGAAACGAATCTGACTAGGAACCATGAGGTTTCAGGTTCGATCCCTGGCCTTGCTCACTGGGTTAAAGATCCAGCGTTGCCGTGAGCTGTGGTGTAGGTCGCAGACGCAGCCTGGATCCCGTGTTGCTGTGGCCGTGGTGTAGGCCAGTGGCTGTAGCTCTGATTAGACTCCTATCCTGGGAACCTCTACATGCCGCGGGTGCAGCCCTAAAATGACAAAAAAAAAAAAAAAAAACAGAAGTATGGTATGTTGGTTAAAGCACCAGCTATGTAGTTGGGCTACATGGGTTCAAATTCTACTTCACATGATAGCCATGTTATTTGGGGAAGATACTTACCCTCTCTGTGTTTTAGCTTTCTAATCTAAAAAATGAGAATGGACTGTTTCTAAGAATTTAACTAGACGCATTGTAAAGCATTTAGCTTATATCCTAAGATGTAAGTGTTCCTGGGAGGAATTATCTTGATTCCATTCTGTGATGTAAAAGAAATACAAGTATTTATTTTTATTCTCTAAAAGCTACTTTGTAAATACCTTTGCTTCAATTTTTATTCCCATGTCATCTTTTTGGTAAAATTTAAAAACCTGTCGTCATCAGGCTGTTAAAGTAGATGCTACAAAGCAGATGCTACAAAGTAGATGTATTATAGTAGATGCTACTATAATACAGAAACTGAAGGCCGCATAATCATTCTCAATATCCAAATTTAAAACAAATCGCACTGTGTGTTCACCATTCAAGATAAGATCAATATACAATATGAACAACTTATCTAAGGGCTTCCTATCAACAAGATGGCTCTAAAATCTTGTTACCACACACAACTTGAAATTTTAAATCAAATTAATATATAAGGGAAAAAGGTGGGGAAGTCCGCAGATACACAGAGAGTTAAATGAAAACCTGAGGTACAAAGAAGCTGTTGCTGTAGCAGACTCTGAGGTGGGGAATGGATTTCAAGGGAAGCCCTAAGAGCTGGAGTTTTGGGTTTCAACACTCATCAAGAGACAGGAAATAAGGTCTTTGACCTATCCTGAATGAGACAGGAAATTGGAACTGAGCTGGAATCCTCTTTAAGGCCATACTTGTCAAATTTTGGCATCCAGAAGAAACGAGAGCTTATTAAAATCCAGATTGCTTAACCATCTCCAGAGACTATGACTCAGCAGGTCTGGAACTTGCATTTCTATCAAGCTCCTAGTTAATGCTGATGCTCCTGGTCCATGGAACACATTCTGAATAGCATTGCTCCAACAGCTGCATCATTAGTGAAAAGTATCCTAAAAATGATCTTTCCTGCCCTAGAAAAAATGATAAGAAAGCTTATCTTTTACCATGACTCCTGTGAGGTACACTGGTTTGGAGTGAAAATATTCATTGTCTACATAGTAAATGAATGCAACACCTAAAAAACTGACATTAAAAAATTGGTCCTGGGTTGGGGATTCTTCCGAGGTATTTGGAAGAAGTAAACATAAGACTGCTCTGTAGAGAAACTTTCACAAGCTAGATTATGTAAAATTACCATTTAAGTAACTCACAACCAATAATTACAAAACACTTAAGAAATGTTTACCATGAAATAGTCTACAAAAATTTAAAAAAGGAGGACTGGCACTCCCAAAATGTAAAATAATGTAACAATTAAAAGACCATATAAAATAAGTTTTCATTTATTTAAAGATGTACACACACATGAAATAAAACATAAAAAAGTAACTTCTAGAAATGAAAAATAACACCCATTGTTACTAAAATTTCAACAGTTCTTTTTTCTGGTGAAAATAACTAATTGGAAGAATTGTCTAAAGAAATTACACAGAATACAGCAAAGGGAATAAAAATATAAAAGATACTAAACAGTAGTAAAAGTCCACTAAGAATAGAATGAGAAATTCCAAAATAAGACTAATGGGAATTTTATAAGTTGTCTACAAATAGAATAGAGAGAAGAGATTTTAGAATAGTTAAGAATCTTCTAGAACTAGAATTCTAGGATTAAAGAACCATAGGGAGAACCAAGCAAAATAAATAAAAATAAGTCAATACTATAAAATGGTAATACTGAAGAATACTTTAGCAAAAAATATCTTAGAGGGATGAAAAAGATAATTCATTCATAAAGAAATTTCAATTTGGTGATGGAAGATAGATAACAGCAGCAAAACAGAGACTAGAAGATAGTAAGACACCTTTCAAGAGCTGAGAGAGTATAACTGTCAGCCTAAAATTCTTTACTCAGGTATACAATCACCTGAAAAATAAGGCCAAATAAGATATTTCCAAGACAGAGAATTTACTATTCTTTGAAAGAACTAAATGATGCTTTTCAGTAAAAAGAAAACTAAGCCCAGAAGAAAAGACTAGATCAGAGGGACAATGATAAGCAATGAAAATGGTAAGTATGTGGGTAAAGCTAAATAAGCATTGTGATTACCGAAAATAGCTAATTCAAGAAGATTTTAAAACAATATGGAGGAGTTTCCTTCGTGGCTCAGCGGTGAACGAATCCGACTAAGAACCATGAGGTTGCGGGTTCGATCCCTGGCCTTGCTCAGTGGGTTAAGGATCCGGCGTTGCAGTGAGCTGTGGTGAAGGTTGCAGACGCGGCTCGGATCCCGCATTGCTGTGGCTGTGGGGTAAGCCGGTGGCTACAGCTCCTGTTAGACCCCTAGCCTGCGAACCTCCATATGCCACAGGTGCGGCTCTACATAAAAGGCAAAAAGACAAAAAAAAAAAATGGAACTAAAATTAGGTAATTCTAATATGCAAAATGGAGTGAGTGAAAAGAGTAAAAGGATTCTAAGGTCCTTTTATTTTTTATTTAATTTAATTAATTAATTTATTTATTTTTGTCTTTTTGCCTTTTCTAGAGCCGCACTCACAGCATATGGAGGTTCCCAGGCTAGGGTTCAAATTGGAGCTGTAGCCGCTGGCTACACCACAGCCACAGCAACGTGGGATCCGAGCCGCGTCTGCAACCTTCACCACAGCTCACTGCAACGCCGGATCCTTAACCCACTGAGCAAGGCCAGGGATCGAACCCGTAACCTCATGGTTCCTAGCTGGATTCGTTAACCACTGAGCCATGATAGGAACTTCCTTCTAAGGCCCTTTTAATGTTTGAGGATCATAATACCAAGTCACTACACTTTACA
>PVHT021183631.1:12637013-12656630 GCA_004024745.2 Catagonus wagneri
CAACGCCGGATCCTTAACCCACTGAGCAAGGCCAGGGATCGAACCCGTAACCTCATGGTTCCTAGCTGGATTCGTTAACCACTGAGCCATGATAGGAACTTCCTTCTAAGGCCCTTTTAATGTTTGAGGATCATAATACCAAGTCACTACACTTTACACTGAAGAGACATAGTCTCAAAGGAACGTACCTAAATTAACAGAAATAGGATGCAATACTTCTAAGATGCAGAGATAAAAAATGTAGAGAAAACTGAAATAAGATATGGATTCACACAGAATAGTAAAAGTATAGTTATATACACAAGAATGATAGGTAACAAGTTCAGGACAGTGGTCATAACTAAAAACTCAAAGAAGGAAAAGTGATAGGCTTAGGCTCCTAATAATACATAGCAATATTTTCATGCAAATATGGCAACGTGTTCATCTGCTAAATCCGGGTTGTGGGTACACGGAATTCCACCAATTCGATTTTTGTATACTATATGTTTGAAATACTTTAGGATGAATTTTTTTTTTTTAGGTGAAGAAACCAAAGTTTAGCTAAACCAACATAGTAAGAATGGCTTAGTTTAGCTGGATTACAAACTACCAGTAGTCGTATTTATTTTCCAAAAAGAAGTCAGAGTGGGCTAAACTAATCAGGTGGCACGTCCAAGGAAAACCAAGTTTAAAAGTGTTTAATATGTATTCTCTTTCTTGAATCTCTCTTTGGTTCATCTATGAGTCTTTGATTGTAAATGAACTTATAAGTGGTCAGGAGTGGAGGTGAATGAATAAGAGATGGTATTAGTGAGTTCCCGTGGTGGCACAGCGGCAACGAATATGACTAGGAACCGTGAGGTTGCGGGTTTGATCCCTGGCCTCGCTTAGTAGGTTAAGGATCCGGTTCTGCAGTGAGCTGTGGTGTAGGTCGCAGATGCGGCTTGGATCTGGCGTTGCTGTGTCTGTGGTGTAGGTCGGCAGCTGTAGCTCTGAGAACCTCCATATGCTGTGGGTATGGCCCTAAAAAAAAAATGGAAAGAGAGAGAGAGAGATGGTACTAGATGTGATATAAAGCAAATTTTACAAATCAAGAAAAATCTTAAAAAACTGTTTGAAGGATGATAGTACTATACTAACCAGCTTGAAACATACACATAAGAAAATCAGAAAGACTAAAAAGAGGTTGCATTCTAGATTAGTCTTTGAAATGTATTATTAGTTTTCTTATTTTTCAAATGTCAGGCTCCAAATCTGCTGTGATATATTTTTCTGCTTTGGCTTCAAAGGATCTCTAAACTCAGCATTTTTCACTGATAACTCAATCACTCTGCTATTTGTAAGGTTTTTCTCCCCCGCTCAACATTATATAAAAATCATGCTTATTTTTTCTTTAATGACTCATATCTTGCAGTATGTTGTTTATTAATTCCAAAGCAATTCCTGTTAGTGACTGTTATATCCCAAGGAGAATGAAGGCTAAAATTAGACCTTTTGACTTCCACTTCTTTCATAGGCAGGTATGTGCATGCTTGACCTTTCCCCCCTCCAGCTGCTCATTTCTTATAAGGCAGCAGCAGAAGGGCAGAAATCAGAGAAATGCAATTGCCTGCTAGCTTTTAAAATTAAAGTTGACAGGTACAATGTGGTAAAAGAAAAACATGTGCACACAGATGTGGTGATACACTTTAGGGAGCAGTTCACAGCATTATTTATACAGCTAAAAATAGGTATATATGAAGGAGTGCTTTCTGGTTTTGTTTTGGGTTTTTTGTTTTTGTGTTTGTTTTTATCTTTAGACAAAGATGGCACCTTTCAAATACCTCTTTTTCATTGAAATAAACCTCCAAGCTGCCCTATTTTTGCCAGTCTCATGTATTAAGATCTAAAGCACTGTCTTTTTCAGGTTTCTCAGCTCTGGTCAGAAATATAAAATGTGATAACTTACAATCATATTTCATATAACAAAACCAAAATTTATTTGCCAATGTCATGAAGGAGATGAACAGGAAACTGGAACGTAACATAACTCTTAGAACATGAGGTACTCAATAAACATTCGGTGAATTCAATGCTGAACTAGAGCAGAGGCCAACTAGTTTTTACTATAAATGATTAGGTAACAAATATTTTTGATTTGCTAGTCATATGGTCTAATTTTCAAATACTTAACTTTGCCATTGTAGCGGGAAAACAGCTTTAAATAATACACACACAAATAAACATAGCTGTATTCCAGCAAAAACCTTATTTATGAACAGTGAAATTTGAATTTTATGTAAGTTTCATGTGCCACAAAATACTATTCCTCATTTGATTTTTTTTTAACCTTTCAAAATATAAAAATTATTCTCACTCATGGGCCACATAAAACAGGCAGAGCCAGAAATGGCCTGTAAGTAATAGCTTACTGATTACAGAAACAGTGTTTAATGATTTCATAAGCCATCTGATCTTATTCTTTAAAATTACATGTGTAATATAAGGGATAAAATTGTGAGGATAGTTAGGGAGTATATAACAACTGAAAGCATGGCCAAAGTAGTAAAAACCATTTATTCATTTAAAGTCTATACACAATTACATATGTATTTTTCTCTTTGAGTAGTTTCACAAGAGATTAGTAACCTCTGAATAACGTAATGTCTGATTCATGTTTCCAGGTTGAAAGCAAAACATATTGTGAAAACACAGATACACTGATTTGAGTTGAATTTTATAACAATGCAAACTTACATCTAAGGCAGGAATTCTTAATCTGGGACCTATAAATCTACACTTAGAATCACGGTTAGTTTTCAGGGGTTCCTTAAATTCTTGATTTTTGAAGTTGTAAATAATAGTTTATATGTGCATTTTTCTCTAGACTCAGTGGAACTTTCCTCAGATTTTCAAGGTGTCAGTGGCTTCAAAAACGAAGAATCTAGAAGACTGGAACTGATTACCTATGTTCAATTTCTAGTCCTTTAAATCTTTGATCTCCAAAAGCAGAAGCATTTTGATAAAAAAAAGAGAAAATATCTAAAAGTTTGATATTCTACTTAGCATTAGATGAAATACGTATTTTAAAAATCTTTTTCTCCAAGTGATTTTTTTTGTCTTTTTGCCTTTATCTAGAGCCGTACCCGTGGCATATGGAGGTTCCCAGGCTAGGGGTCTAACAGGAGCTGTAGCCGCCGGCCTTAGCCACAGCCACAGCAATGCGGGATCCGAGCCGTGTCTGCAGCCTACACCACAGCTCACGGCAACACCGGATCCTTAACCCACTGAGCAAGGCCAGGGATCGAACCCACAACCTCATGGTTCTTGGTTGGATTTGTTAACCACTGAGACACGAAGGGAACTCCCTCCAAGTGATTTTTGAGGTATCAGATTAGTTCTCTCATTATACCAAAATTAAGTGTGCCTGTATTACTCTTAAGAGCCACAAAATACCAAATGGGAGCTGTGATAGGCTGAAAAATGACCTCTAAAGACATCCAGGTCTTATTTTCTAGAACCGGTGACTATATAACTTTACATGGTTAAAAAGGACTTTCTAGACTTAAGGATCTTGAGATGAACATGCTTTTCTGGATGATCTAGATGGCCTTAAATACAATTACAGTTTTGCTTATTAAAGGAGACAGAGAGATTTGTACACCTATAATTGAAATAAAATTCATTGTTATAAAAAAAATTAATGGTTGTTGTTTTAAGCCAAAACAAAAAGGCGGGGGGGGAGACAGAGAGAGATCTGACTACAGGAGAGGAAAAGCCAATGTGGTGTTGGAACTAGAGACTGGAGTGATGTACTCTGAAGACGCAGGAAGAGACCCTATGCTGAGGAATACAGACAACCACCAGAAGCTGAAAAAGGCAAGAATGCAGATTCTCCCCTCAAAGTTTCTAGAAGAAATCAGCCCTGCAGACACCTTAAATTCAACCCAATAAAACTGATTTCAGACTTCTGACTTTTAGAATTATAAGAGAATAAATCTGTGTTGTTTTAAGCAATTAACTTTGTGGTAGTTTGTTATACTAGCAATAAGAAACTAATAAAGGAACTATTTATCCTTGCTTCCACCAGTAGGTACTAACTAGTCTGAACATTTTCACCTTAATTTTTACTGAGTGTAATATCTGGCATCTGAGAAATCAGGATATAAACAATCTAATTTTCTATGAGTTTCACAATTAGAGAAATACAGAAACCAAAATGACAGGTAGTAAGGGTCTAAACCCAGCTAACTTTTCTCTCCTTAAAGCAGATCCTATGAATACATCTGTTGATTAACTATTGAGAATTTTCATGTAAGTTATGTCTCTAATTTTTATACTGAAAATACTCATCTAAAAAGCAGATAATTTTATGGGAGTTCCTGTTGTGGCTCAGTGGTAACAAACCCGACTAGCATCCATGAAGATGAGGGTTTGATCCCTGGCCTCATTCAGTGGGTTAAGAATCCAGCATTGCGCTGAGCTGTGGTGTAGATTTCAAACGCAGCTTGGATCTGGCATTGCTGAAGCTGTGGTGTAGACTGGCAACTGAAGCTTCTATTTGACCCTGAGCCTGGGAACTTACATGTACTGCAGGTAAGGCCCTAAAGAGCAAAAATAAAATAAAATAAAATGTTAAAAAAATAAAAAGAAGATAATTTTAGAAATTATTAGAACACTATTTGCCTTCTCTAAATACCCAGTGATTTCAACCTTTAGAGTGCAGTCATGAAACAGCAATATCATCTCAACAAAGACATATACCATTTTACTTTCCCCCACCATGCATACACACAAGAGACTGAGGGATGGAAGAATGATTATGAGTAGCCAAAATAGATGTACTAGAATATATACATCCAAAAAAAACATACATTTGATTCACAGGTAAATCCCTCAAGGCTTTTCTCAGAGTGTAGTGACTTTTATATTCCATAAAATCCCATCCAAGTAATTTTTTAGGCCAAAGCATATTTAAAGAAGTCATCCATACTTGCGTACATGGATATTCTGAGGAACTAGTAAGATAACATACCTCAATCACTGGATGAAGCAACATTTCAGATAAAGAAAGAGACAAAGAAACTGTTAGAGCATAGTACAGGAGCAAATAGTGATGTTCTAGGTGATGCTGAGGACTATTACTGTGTTAAAGTGCAAATACCAAGGTCAAGAACAATTGTTTCCAGTCCTTTAATACATGTTCAGCATATTCTGCTTAAGAATGTAAGGGAAAACAATAAACTGTAGATCTTATCACAAGACTGTCAGATGCAATTAAATATTCTTGCTTAAGAAAGTAAGGGTCGGGAGTTCCTGTCGTGGCGCAGCAGAAATGACTCTGACTAGGAACCATGAGGTTGCAGGTTCCATCCCTGCCCTCACTCAGGAGATTAAGGATCCGGCCTTGCCATGAGTTGTGGTATAGGTCGCGGACGCGGCTCGGATCTGGCTTTGCTGTGGCTGTGGCTGTAGGCCAGCAGCTGTAGCTCCTATTAGACCTCTAGCCTGGGAACCTCCATATGCCACGGGTGTAGTCCTAAAAGCAAAAAAAAAAAAAAAAAAGTCAAGCACTGAAACATTTGTCTATGTAAAGTACCTCATTACTAATGCTGTTGGCAGGACACTAGATATTCAATGAACATTTGATAGATAAAGTCATACATAAATGGTACACTGAATGAATTATCATTTGTTGTAGATGTGCAGATATAATTGCAATAAATTATATGTTTATTTCAATTTTATTTGATAGAGATATTTAGAAATTATCTCTTTCAAGAGCAGTTTTGGAAAAAGAAGAAAATTAGATAAATGAAAATACTTAGAAACATAATTTGAAGTCCACTTCAAAAACGCTTTAATAAAGTAAAAAAACACTGTCTGCTCACCAGATTTTTCGGTGTTAGACATAACAGATCTAGAGCAATAATCCCACTAGCAATAAAATGAAAGTCCCATATCAGAGATTGCATTCAATTTCCCTTAAGAGTTTTTCAAGCAACCTAACACGTTTACCTTGCCCAGACTGTGTGTATGTTTAAACGATGTTCAAAATCTCCTCAGCACAGCTCTATTCAAGGCAGTTTAGTTTCTAGAAGTAGGCACACTGGTGAAAAATCTTAGATTGAAAGGGCAGAAAATTCAGAGAACTTTATACTGTTATAGACCCATATGGTGATTTGACAGATGAAACTAACCTCCAAAGGGAACTTTCCATTTGAACAGTAAGTAGCTGATTATGGACATGTGCTTGAGGTTTTATTTAGAAACATAGATTAATGCATCTGTTATCCTAAATAATGAATTTTGGCAATAGAGATTTTCTTCTCCCTCATCTGGGAGCGCTAAAGCTATCTGTTTATTGGTATCCTCTTATATCTTCAAAATAATGTACATTTTCTTTAGCTTGACTGCATGTCTTTAGATATAGCATCGAGTACCAAATTAGGATAAGCACTCTGCAAAAACGGTTACACGGTATAGAAACTGAAGAGAAGGGCATTTCTTTCAATACATTGAAACCAGTTTCAAAATATGACATGCCTTTATTTAACAGGCTCAATTCCCAACATAAAATATAGTTCCACTGGATGTGTATTATTTTTGCCTATCCAGCACCATTTTCTCCTTTTCCCTAAAGAGGGTACCCAGATTTTGCTTTGGCAACCACCCATCCCCACACTCAACCTATAAAGGGCTAACCCATCACCATCTAGTTTTAGCTTTGGGCAAGTGACGGAACCCTAGCCAATGAGAGTGCTACAACGGGGAATACTTTAAGGATAGCATACATGATCATCAGGTAAATCAACGTCAAGGAGCATCAGCCCCAGGACTTTTACTGGAGCTACTGGGAAAACAGGCTTTCCTTGCTAAGGATGTAAGAATCCTATAGCTATACTGGGGCCATGTTGTCACTACTCAGAGAAAATGAGGCCGAGAATAAAGTTAACATAAAGGGAAATTTTAAACTTTAAAATGCTGATAGGTTAATAGAGTAAGACTTTTGATGCCTCAAATGAATTTTCTTGTGCCACAGATAGGAACTAAAAATACAAACGTGGTCTAAGTCAGTATAATTCCAACTCCCATTTTTTTCCTTTCCTTTTTTTACACCAGGTTTAATGTCACTTCAGTCAAGATTCCCTGACTAAAACAATAGCTCCTACGATTCCACACTTTTTTCTCCAATTGACTTTGAGATTTTATTATTTTACAAAAATTGAGCAAATTTGGCTTTGGCTTCTCAGAGGCCTGAGTTCTAATCCTGGGTTTGGCAATACAAGTTGTGTGGTCTTTGACAAGCTATGTACTCTCTGTCTGGTTTCCCTGTCTGTAAAACACACAGAATATGTATCTTGCAGGGTTGTGGGAAAGATAAAATGCAGTGTGTCAAGAACAGCAGAAACTTGGTAAACTGCATTTCCTTGCCCTTTTGGGAGAAACAGATGGACTTTCACATATTTATATTTTTTACATTTCATAAGTGGAATGACAAAAAGTTCCTCTGAGAAAGCGTTTTCAAATTCAAAAGACTTAGGTAAATAATCCTTAACACTTCACCAAGAGACCTCCTTCTTCTTCTTCTATTTTTTTTTTTTTTTTTTTAGGTAAGGATATCCTGTGTTAAGGAACTAAAAATTAAAATTCTAGAAGAAGGTCATTAATAGTCTAATTAAATTTTTTTCACTTAAGCAAAAGCCTTAGTAATGTATACATCAACATGAGATACAGTCTAGGCAGGCCTAAGGTTTGTGCCAGTTTTTCTATGTGATTTTTATTATTTATTAATTTTAACTGGCTTGAGGCTTTATTATTGTTTTGCTTTTTTTTTTCATCAATGACTTACTCGATCTGAGTGTCCCTAACTTTGACTCACACATTCCTGAGGTACTACAGTTCTCACAACAACATGAGAATTAGGTATCCTGTTAACAAAACATTTTGAGACTTAAAAATATTCATAGTTTTTTGATCCAATAATTCCATTTTTTAACCATGAAGTTTGCTATTCACTGACCCAATCAAGAAACTCCATAATAAATTCAAGAAACTTGTAAATTTCTAAAGATGTCAGGTGGCATAAAATTTAGAGTATTTCGATTTTTCTTTTACCTTTGAAGCTCAATCTAGATGATATCTCCATATTATTACATACCCTCAAAAGAAAATAAAATGCACTCTGTTATTATATACAGAAGAGTCTCTTCTGCTTTGTTTAATGCTTTTTTAGCAGTCGTCAATATAGGCATGACAGTTTCACTGGTGGTTTAAAAAACTGATAAAATAATCAACTATTACTCTTAAATATTCACATATTTCTACAAACTATGCTGGATACTTCTCTTAAATGGCATGAGATTATGAATGAAAATCAGATTCTATACAGTCAAAGCAATTTATTGTAAATTATCTATTCTGTGATTTTGCAGAAATCATAGAATTCTATAAGCAACTAAAGTTGAATACTTGTTATTGAGATTAAGTAGAATGATAATGTGACATAATATCTAATATTAAAATTTTCTATAGGCTTTAGCATTTACACTTAGATGTGAAGTGAATTCATTAGGACAGTACTTTATGAGTAGTCAGTTCAACGGTTAGCATTATGAAAGATTCCTTAGCATAAGAAAAAGAAACTCTTAAGAAACACTCTCAAATAAGCCTTTGTAAGAAGCTGAGTCACATGGCAAAAAAACACAAGTAACCACAGAAATTGACCTGCTACAATAATATACACATTTCTTCTGAATTGAAGGACAATAACAAAACTTCAGCTCTCTAGGCCAGTAAATAAATATCTATATTAAATTTTCATTATCTATTCTTTCAGCAGAATCTATGCAAGTCTTTATTTTTAAGAACTGATCAATATAATGAAAATGGTTAATCAATCCAGATAAAAAAGACAAAACTCTACATTAATCTAGAATCACAAAAAGTCACTGTCACGGCACAATCTAATATGATGTGAACAGAGGATAACATTAAGATTATAAGAGACATAATTTTATAATGTCAAACAATTCTCTATAACATGTTGTATTTGGGCTTCTACTTTTCACTTATGGACAAAAGCAAAAGAAAGCCTGCAATGTCTACATTTAGAAGGTAAATTTTACCTTTTACCAAGACTTAAAAATATTCATACTTTTTTGCTCCAGTAATTCCGTTTAAAAGAATAATCATAAATGTACAGAATTACATCTATGCAAAGATTATCATTCTCTTATTATTTATAATAACCACATTTTCTAAAGGACCTAATGTTTGGCATTAGATTAGATATCACCTCCTTTAAGAAGCTGACAAACACTCAGGATACTTCATAGCAGAAATATAAAGCTGACCCCTTAACAAAGTGGAGGTTAATCTGTGTATAATTTATAGTCAGCCTTCTGTATCCTCAGTGCCTTCACATCTGAGGATTCAGTCAACCATGGGTTATGTAGTACATTAGTATTTACTGTTGAAAACTATCCAAGTATAAGTGGATACACAGTTACAACCCCATTATTTAAGGGTCAATTTGCTTTGCTTTTATAAGACATGTGTGGGTATGTACATATACATACACTGACCATCATATAAAAACTACAATGTCATTTCATTTTGAAAACTATTAAAGGATTCAATAACAATTTCATAATCTTGAGAAATAACTTTTAGGATGATGGAAGGAAGAGAATGCAAAATTTTCACAGAAGTGATAAAATGCAACACACTTACTACAGAAATTTGAATGCCTGGTCTAAAGAAATTAAGAGGGAGAAAAAATAAAATTCAAAAATTGAAGGCTACAAAGATGCTTATGTGCTATTAAACAATGTTCACTCTATTCTTCATAGCCAAAGACTACACTATGATATCAGTTTCTATATATGATTCAGTGGCTAAGATCAATGAAGTTCTTAGACCAATTTGATTTGAGTTTGTAACTGTTACTGAGAAAACCTAAAGCAATTTGTATTTCTTTTGTTCCACAGAAGTACAAAGTACAATGTTCATTTTCTCAGGTAATTCAATTCCATAAACATAACTACTATGTGCCAGATTCAGGTGCCAGATATACAATGATGAATTAAACACAAAGCGTACATTCTAGGGAGCTTATGATTTTAAGAAGAATTCATAAAAATGCAATTCTAATAGCTAGAAAGTAACTTGCATGAGGACAGGAATTTCTGCCTATTTTGCTGTCATATATCCCAAGTACATAGAACAATTTCACAATTAACTAAAAGAGAGATGAAAAATTTGAACCAAGGTTTGCCTGACTCCAAAATCCATATTCTTAGTCAGTATGTTATTTGGCTCCTCTGTACTGACCCTTCAACAAGCTTCTGATTAAAAATTGGATTCTTCTAAAATATATGTTACACATCTGAAACACTATAGCAGGAACAGTATGTAACAACAAACACAGAAAAATCATAAAAATAACAAGAATAGATACAATGACCACTATTATTCTGGATTGTTCTTTACAGTTTTCCATATTTGCACATGTCTAAACATATTGTTTCCTTTCCCTTTTAATATTTTATAAATATAATTCTACTGTATGTGTTTTTTGTGACTTGCTATTCTCACTAAACTTTATACTTCTGAGACATTCACATTGGTGAATTGATATATATATAATGCATTCAGCTTAACTTTTTAAAAAGTATCGAGCAGTATGGATATGCCAAGTTTTTAAAATTCTCCTATGGGTAGGCATGTTGGTAATTTTCAGTTTGTTTTGCAATTACAAATGGTGAATATTTATGTGTGTAATCTCCAGGTTTAGGTTTGCAAGAGTTTCTCACGGGTGTATAACCAGGAGTGGAATTGCTCAATCATGTGGTAAGCACACATTCAACTTTATATAAAACAATGCTGAGTTATTTTCCAGTGTTTTTATATTTATAAACTGGCATTATAAATATGCTCTAAAAATGAATGAAAGTTCTATTCCTCTTGTCCTCACTTCATTTGTTACACATTTAATTTTTTTTAAATTGCAGTATCTTAAAACAAAGAAAAAGAAAAAAGAAAAGGGAAGAAAACAACTCATTTTATGATTTTCCTCCAGAGTGATGATAATATTGGCATAAGGGGCCTGCTATATTCATAATGATACTTTCCACTGTGAAAGTTCCGTTGTAAAGTCTCATATCAATATTAAGAATCAGATCTACTCACATTCCTCTCCCTGCTTCATAAAAGAAATCTCAAGGATCTATGTTCCATATGCCTTGCATGGCTCAGACATTCTCCTGGTTCTGTTACTAGTCCCTGCCTGTTTCTCCAGCCTCTTCTGTCACCACTATTGCTTCCTCTTCCTCTCCTGAATGCTAGCGTCAAACTAAACTTCTTCCGGTTCCTCCAGTGAAATTTCCAGGCTTAACAATCAGTGAGCTTCTGCCTCTTATATGCTGCTTCCACACCAAGGATGGGCAGAAATTCCTAATATGTGTTCCTATTGACCAGCTGGACTGTAGGTTTTAAGAAGGTGGGGAATGGAGTTCCCATGTGGCTCAATGGGTTAAGGATTGAGCATTGTTGCTGCTGTGGAATGGGTTCAATCCCTGGACAGGGAACTTGTACATCCTGTGAGTGCTGCCAAAAAAAAAAACAAAAAACAAAAAAAGAAGTTGGGGATCACATCTATCTCATTCACCACCACCAAACAATCTCCTTTGTTTAGCTCACTGTCTGGTCAAGTTAGGTCCTCAATAAGTATTTAAATGGATGATTATCTGTTTTTAGTTGAGATAAATCTGCTCCTCAGAGGCATCAATTCTTGGTGTCAAAAAAAATCTAAGTATCAGACCCTAGCCCATGGTGCATTTATAAAAGTCAAGGGCTTCCTACTGAACCTTCTTAGGTCAAGGAGTCTTCCCTGGATATGTATGCCTATGAGAGGAACTGTTTGTGCCACAGGTGTCCTCTTGAATATTTAAAACACTGGCAATTTCCCAAGGCTAGAGAGCTGTGTGTGAGAGGAAAGAACTGTGGGCTACAAAGGGTCCTACCTGCTGGATTATCTACTGCAGATTTTGTCCCATAGAAAATGGAAACCACTGCCAGATTTAAGCTTAGGCAAGTTACGATTATTTTAGTGTTTCAGATAAACTTATAATGACGCTTTATGGAAAAAAAACTATTAATAAACAAGACTTCTTACTGGAAACTCATGATGCCAACTTTTACTTTATATAGACCACATTCTTACAAATGAGTTGAGTCCTTCATGTTTTCCTCCTGAAAACACTTTTTGGATTTTGAAGCCAGAGATTCCTCAAATTTTTTTTTTTTTTTGGCTGCACCCACGGCATGTGGAAGTTCCCAGAAGAGGGATCGAACATGTACCACAGCAGTGACAAGCCGCTGCAGTGACAACACTGGGTCATTAACCTGCTGCACCACAAGGGGACTCCTGAAGCCAGAGATTCCTGAAGGGCATTCTAAAGCAAAGAAAATGTTCTCCAAGGCTATTTATGATTATTTTCAAAGATTTGAAGTTGGCACTAACACCATCAATACAGAAGCTCCATGAAGACACAAATAGAAAAGCAGTACTTTAGGCAACTTTTTAGTATTTTATGTTTTCTCAATTGGTGGGTTAAGCTTGGTGGATATTTTTCTCCAGATTATACAGATTAGAAAATAGAACTAAAACTGTCATCTTCCCTTTATCCTGGCTGCCATTCCTTCCTAACTCCTAGTTCAGAGAAGCCAACCCCATAGTTTTAGTTCTTTTATTACTTTTTCCTTTCCTTTCTTTTTTTTAGGGCCATATTCTCTTATTGCACTTATTAAATTGTTAATCCTCAAGCCTAAAATTTAAGAGTTTTAAGGCAAGAACAGTGTCTGATTATTGTATTTGGAGAAACAATGATGCCATACAATGAAAATAGCTGATATTAGTAGGTACTCAAGAAATTACTCCACCCGTTTATCTCAATATGTGTGAGACATTGTTTTAAGTAATGCAAATTTGTCGGTGAGTAAAATACCTTAATTCTAGGATCTCTTGAAAAGAAAACTGTATCTTTGTTAGTTCTACTACTTATTGCTACTTACTTGTCCTCTTATTTTCTGAAACACTCCATAGCTTTGTCTCCCATCTTTATGATATGTTATTCTGTGGGAGCTATACATATGTATAGTAGTCAGCAGCAGTTTGCTAGATGAGTGCATGGAACACTAGAAAATTACTGACTCACTCAAATAATTACAAATGCTACCTCCCAGCCATCCTTACCCCCACTCCCCAACATCACAGTTCTCCAGGAATGCAGGTTATGCTGTTTTACAGCATAAAAACACAGTCCCTCCCTCCTCCTTTTTTAATATACAGTTATCACCTCATGCCAATCCTTACTTAACCAAAATGTCCCTTCTTTTTGTGCTTTTTTCCTTCTACTCACGTTGCCTCCAGGCTTTGCGGGAACACATGCTATCCTTTCCCCAAAATTTGTTTCACTTCTAGTGTTCTCTCAGCCAGTGAGTAGCACCACAGTCTTTTGGTTCTGCATGCTAAAAACATACCCCTCACTCTCATCTATCATAAAAGACCCCTGCTGATTTAAGCTTTCTCTCAAACTAATATTTTCTCTGGGACTACAACAGTCTCTCAAGAGGCCTCCCCACTTCTGTTTTTGCTCTCAGCTCTTTCTCTACATTTAGTCAGGATTACCTTTTCAAAATACGAATCTGACAATAAATCTCCAGCCTGTTTAAAATCCAGCAATAGACTATTAGCACTGTTAGAATAAAACCATCATGCTTAACATGGTCTACCCCATCTGTAGTAGGCAGAATAACAGCCTCCCAAAGATGACCGCATCCTAATCCCAGGAACCTAGGACTATGTTTGATTACATGGCAAGGGGGAATTAAGGCTGCTGATGGATTTCGTTAATTAGCTGATGTTAAAATAAGAACATTAGCCTGGGTCACCCAGGTGGACTCAATGTAATCAGAAGGGTCCTTAAAAGTAGAGGAGGGAAGCAGAAGGGTGAGAGAAGGAGGTAAAAGGACAACAGCAAGTCTGTCTGATGTAATGTGAGGATTCAATCCACTCTTAGGACCACAAGCCAAGGAATGTGGGCAACCTCTAGAAACTAGAAAAGCAAGGAAACAGTTTCTCCCCTAGAGCCTTCAGGAAGGAATGCAGCTTTGCTGATGCCTTTATTTTAGCTCATTTTGGACTTCTAACCTCCAGAACTGAAATTTACAGAAGTAAACTTGTATAGTTTAGGCAACTAAGTTTGTAGTAATTTAGGATAGCATTAACAGGAAATACCTAACATTTCTGGTCTACCCCTCTTCTTCCTCAGAGTGGCATGCTCTCTGTGGCCATGGGGCTATATTTGTTTCACCTACTTATGCAATCTTTGGTTGACAGAAAAAAATGCACAACCTGAAAGTTGAGAGTTGTTTTATTTGAGTAAAATTAGGATTTAAGCCTGGCAGAGAGCAACTCAGGTAGCCCTGAGAAATTGCTCTAGGGCAGTGAGGGAGGAGCTAGGTTATAGAGGAGTTTTTGCAACGAAGGGCAGGGAGCAGGAACAGAAGAGGCCTGGGCTCACTGAAATCATTCCTTTGATATGCACCTCTTCTATAATGGCCAGTATCCTGAGTTTTCACAGTCTGTAGGACTCACCTGCTCTCAGCCTTGGAGGTGACTGCATTCACAGATGACTGTGACATTCTTTATCCTTAACTACAGACCTGGTTGAAATACCACCCAAGGAGGAAAAGGGCGGATATCAGGATAAGATAAAGGTGAGGGGGAGGTGCATGTACCATACACACATTTTACCAAAGTTTGTTGCTGATCTCCTGAAGGTTGCCGCCAGTCACAAGGCGCGGACATCACCATGAAGGATTTTCGCGTTTTTCTACTGAGGAGATGTAAGAACTGGGCACGTAAAATCTGAAAATATCTGACTATCTGAAGGCCTATTTTTCCAGTTTTCTCGGAGCACAGAGTGCCTCCCTCCTGATGTTCACACTGAGCTCTGCACAGAGGGTGCTACAGGTTGGCGGCTGCAGTGGCTCATAATTTAATCCACGTAGAGGCTGATGGCAAGTGCCACACTTCAGTTCACACTTACTAACAGACAGGGCACTCCACAGAGTGCCCCATGTAGTTCACCGGCCTGTGGCGGTCTTCCAACCCAGAGCCTGACAGTCAGCAGGCTAAACACTTGTTGAATGAATGCATCCATGCATATATACACGGTCAGACCCTCGATTACAGCCCTCTAGTGGACTGCTGCTCCAGTGTTTCTCTCCTCTAACACCTCTGCACTCCAATCCTGAACATAGTCTCCTAAACTAGCAAACACAGAATTCCTCAATTTAGGAACTGACGGTGTCTCAGTAACTGTTCATAGATCAAGGTCACTTAGGGAGATGTACAGCAATGAAGTACACTGTAATTCCACGTTTTGCTATTTCTTTGCTGAAGTAAGTGAATTTAAATGATTTAGTTAACCCCTCTGGGCTGCAGGTTCTTCACTCTTAAGTTGCAATAGCATAATGGAGGTTGGGTATTTGGACAAGGGCTACATGATTCAATAATTTCCAATCCGTAATTATAGGTTCTCTGTTTTATGTCCTTACTTCCCCCTTATTTATAAATTCTATAAGGCCAAGGGCTGTGTTTGCTCTTGTGCCCACCACTCTGTCCTACAGTGTCCATTGCAGGAAACATTTTCTAAATGCATGAGGACAATCAATAAACATTTGCTGAACATTTGAACAAAATATTCCAAATAGAAACTCATAATTTTATCAGGTCAGTCTCTGTACTTTTAATATGTTTATCGGTCTTATAGTGTCCCTAAAGACATCAAGACCTAATTCCTGGCACCTGTGAATGTTACCTTATATATTTTTTTGCAGATGAGATTAAGGATTTTGCAATGAGACTATAATAGATTATCCAGATGTAACAGAGTTAACAGATGTAACTTTCTTGAGACAAGGAAATTATCCTAGATTATCCAGATGTGCTCTGAATATCATCACAAATGTCCTTATAAAAGAAACGCAGAAAGAGACAAGTGAAACAGAGACAGAAATGAGAACGATGCAGGCACAAATCAAAAAGTATTAGTGGCCATCAGAAGCTAGAAGAGGCAAGGAACAAATTCTCTATTAGAAGTCCCAGAGGAAATGAAAAGCCCTTCCTTCTCCTCATGTTCTGTAAATAACAATAAAGAGCCAAATCATACAGTTCCTTCAAATATTATTTCCTCCATAAAGTGTTCTCCAAATACTCCAGGCCAGGTAAATCTACCTCATCTGTGTACAGAGACAATAGATTCTACAGAGTTTGACAATCTGGGACTTGGTATACCCACTGGTATATTTTCCTAATTATCCCGCAGAAGCTATGCAGCTTTTTTTTTTTTTCCCAGTGTCCCTCAGACTGCACAAAACCCTATTTATGGGCATAAAGAGCCTGTAATGCTTTCTTCCCAGACGGCCGGAGGGCTTCATGACTCCCTTCTCTCAGATGTTTGTTACACTGTCATTTTATCAGAGAGGCCACCCAATCTAAAACAACACCCCTCCCATATCTTTCTACTTCCTTACCCTACTTAATTTTTCTCTGTAATACTTTTCAAACCACTCGAGAGAGCTTTTGTTTATGCCATCTCTTCCTCTTCCACAATAAGACAGCGAGCCCAAAGGTGAGGACCGTGATTAGCATACAGTAGGAACTCAATCAATATTTACTGAATGAATGACTAAATGTAAGGAAATGTCTAATACTGACATTTGTATTAGCTTTATGAGGCTAAGTAGTCTGAACATAGGTGAATGAAATGGTAGTTTCTAACATTTGAAATGTTATATCTAAATTCAACCAAGGCCCAGAATTTCAACTCTAGTAGTCCCGGTATTCAGTTTTTTCTAAAGTCAATAACCCATTGCAAAACCACTTAGAAGTTAAAAAAGAAAATACGGTCCTTTCTTCATCTTTTCATTCCATTATATGGAAGCCCTAAAAGTTGAAATGAGAAGAAAAAATTATGGAATGTCTCTGTAATTCATAGACAATTGGTTACAATACCCAGCAATGACAAACTGACCATCTGTCAATTGAGTGTACTATGGTAAAGAATGGTATTGAACCAAAAAACTAATCTATGTTAAATTCATACTCTTTACTTCTGCAAATGAGATTTAAACTCATTTTACCTTCAAATAACTAACATGTTTCTGATTATGAAGTTAAGTGTACAAAAATAAGTCACATGGTACTCATTCTGGCAGATACGTACAAGATATGGTTCAGAAGCTGAGTTCAGACAAAACAATGTTATGCAAAGGCTAGCAAACATATGGAATAAGTTACCAAAAGAGAACTGCTGAAGCAAAAAAACACCAATATGCTCCACTGAGAGCAAGAAGGGTATTTACATACAATTCAAATGAAGAATGTGGGAGAAGAGTAAAATACAAATTTGAGAGACCTGGAATTCTCCCCAACAAATGTGAGCCTGAGGTAAACTCATTGTCTTTATTATAATTGGAACACAATAATGTATTCTATGCCCTTTTAAAATATGTTCATGGTTGACATTTGTTAGATCCCTTATAATGAAAATCTGTGGACCACCCAAATCTTTTTATTCTAATATAATTTGAATAAAGTTAAACATTACTGGAAATAATGTTCTTAGTTTGTATATCAGAAACAGCTGATTACCACCTTTCAATAATAACTGGTCTTTACCTTGTGGGTCCAGACAGAGGAGTTGAAAAGATGGACTTTCCCACTCCTTTGAGTAGAATTATAATTTCACATGGAGTTGTGGTTTGTTTTGATGAAGAGTTGTGTTCTTAGACTGGAATAGGTAAGAGCAGCTGACAGTAATTATCACATGCTGTCAGAACTTAAGAATAAACAACAAAGTTTAACTCAATCTTTCTGACTACAAAGGCAAATAACACATAATCGAATTCTTTCTTATAGAAAGTGACTTTTCCATGGACCAAGACCAGTAAAAGCACAACTGCATGAAATTTATAAAAACCTCAATAACAAGGCATTGTTTCTAACCACTGTCCCTTGGAATACGGCAGCATCTTTTGTTATTTTACTTTGAAAGGGTATTTACAGTAACAGACTTTTTTATTGCAAAAGTGATAGATATGGAGGTCCCGTGGTGGCTCAGCAGTAATGAACCCTACTAGTATCCGTGAGGATGCAGGTTTGATCCCTGGCCCTACTCAGTGAATTAAGGATCCAGCGTTGCCCTGAGCTCTGGTGTAGGTTGCAGATGTGGCTTGGATCCAGAGTTGCTGTGGCTGTGGCCTGCAACTGCAGCTCTGACTTGATCCCTAGCCTGGGAATTTCCATATATGTGTTCCCCTCCGCCCCCCAAAAAAGTGATAGATATGTGGTTTGTCAGTTCACCCTGTTGCATCACAGTGCAAATAGGTCTAATTCATGTATGTATGAGGTATCCTCATCTTTCTTTTCTAGATTACAAAGTATGTTATTAGTGACAGGTGGGATCAAACCAGAGATGGAGAATAAACTTCCCCCCTTTTTTTTTTTACAGCTGCACTTGTGGCATATGGAAGTTCCCGGTCGAGGGGCTGAATCAGAGCTGTAGCTGCTGGCCTACCCCACAGCCACAGCAAAACCAGATCCAAGCTGCATCTCCAACCTACGCTGCAGCTTGTGGCAATGCTAGATTCTTAACCTGCTGAGTGAGACCAGGGATCAAACCCACATCTTCATGGATACTATATGTCAGATTCTTAATCCACTGAGTCCCAACAGGAACTCCTAAACTTTATTTTTTTTTAATTCACCATAATTACTGCTAAAAAAAACCACATTTCATGACCATTCAGTAAAGAATAAAGACTACAATGCTGATATATGGAGGACAGTAGACAGTATATTCATATTATTTTTACTACCTCATCTATTAATTCTTTGAGCTACTATAAGGGGGCTTTCACCTTCTTTTTAAAATCACTACCCATTCTCTGCCAACGCTGAGTCCAATAGACATTGTAATTGACTCACCTAACTTGATCCATATGTTGCACTGAACACTACGGACAATTTCCTCAAACTTTTCCCCTATTTCTTTTCTATAACACTCTCTCCTATTATTTCATGAATCCTCACATCTCTGTATGCTTTCCTGGCTCTCCTTCTTTTATCATCCTTTTAAATGTTCATGTTCCCCAGGGTTCCATCAAGAGCCTTCTTTTCTCACTCTACACTTGGCCTCTAGAGATGTGGCTTTAACAAGTGCCCATATATAAATAGCTCCCAAACTGGCCCTCCAAAAAGACCTTTCCTTTTTCTGACCTTAAGTTTCAAATTCCAATAATCTAATAGCAGACTTGACCTAGACATTTTAAGGGCATATCAAACACAGCATCTAAGTCTGAATTTGTTACCCCCCACCATCCTCCTAGAAATCTAAGACCATGAGTGAAAAACCCAGAGAAAATACCCAGTTCTGTCACTGCTGAGTTAAACCTATTTATATTAATTTATTTACATTTATTGAGAATTGATTCCTAATTCCTTTGAAGGGCTGTTATTATGAGAATTAAATTACATTACATAATGGTCCTCAATAAACTCAAGTTTCCAAGTTTCATTCTACT
>PVHT021183631.1:12656730-12730533 GCA_004024745.2 Catagonus wagneri
CTTTTTTTTTTTTTTTTTGTCTTTTTGCCTTTATCTAGAGCCGCACCTGCGGCATATGGAGGTTCCCAGGCTAGGGGTCTAATAGGAGCTGTAGCTGCCGGCCTTCGCCACAGCCACAGCAACGCGGGATCCGAGCCGTGTCTGCAACCTACACCACAGCTCACGGCAACGCCAGATCCTTAACCCACTGAGCAAGGCCAGGATCGAACCCGCAACCTCACGGTTCTTAGTCGGATTCGTTAACCACTGAGCCACGAAGGGAACTCCATATACTGCTTTCCTAAACATAAAAAATACTTTTAGATTTCTTGTTTCACAAAAGCCAATGTTTTATATTCTTAGCATTGGGCACAAGTGCCTTTTCTGCTTGGCCTCCATATGCCTTTTCGATTTTATCAGATGACAATTTCTTCAGTACCTCAAGCTTCAGTCATAGACTATTGATGCTTTGCTTCATTATTTCTCTAGCTTTGGGTTGTGAGCCTGTCCTTCTAACTTTTTTCCTAGAGTCTGATACATGACCTGATATAAAGTAAGCATGGAATAAATACTTGTTGAGTTAAAATTCTCTGTAGTTTGAAATCAAATTTTAAAGTATTTATGGCTGCTAGAGAGTGCTTTCTGCGGCTAATATGAATATTGTTTAAAGGTTAAAAAACGATATTTTCTCCCTACTCAAGAGTATCTCAACAATGAAAGAAAGCTCTATCGTAAATAATGAAAATTGCCATGTCAGAACAACTTCGCAATATAACTCAATTCAATTTAGTACTGCATGTGTGGAATGGGGGAAATAAAAAGAAACTGGGAGATGGCCCAGTCTTGAACTTAAGTTACAAACTGCTGGGATTCATATCAGCCCTGAGATATTGGAGCAGTAAGTAAAGAAGGGCCTGCCTTCAGAAAATATGTAAGACGTAAGAGTATCCTGGAAAGACTTCATCTTAGGAAAAGAGGGAGTCAAGCTTTGTCCAGTAATAAAGCTTTAGCAGTAATAAAAATAATAACTCTTATTTTTAAATAATTTATTTTTCGGCCATGTCCACAGCATGCAGAAGTTCCTGGGTCAGGGATCAAACCTGTGCCACTGTAGTGACCTGAGCTACAGCAGTGACAATGTTAGATCCATAACACACTGAGCTATGAAGGAACTCCAACAGTAATTCTTACCACAACATGGGATGGATAATTAGAATCTAAATTTTTAGAACTACTTCAACTGTATAAACTCGAAACAGAATGCTACTAGGTTCCCTAAGTTTCCCACATATCAGCAGTGGTACCACTGAGTGGATGGCAGGCATGCTCATCAGTAATGGAGGGCAGCAGGTACTGCGGCAATCAGCAGGGATAGCTGGGAAGACTCTCCAATGCCATGCACAGCCTACCTTGGGCCAGGAGGCCTGCTAGTGATGGTGACATATGAAATATGCAGCCAAAGGGGCACTGGTATCCAACAGAGGCAGCAAAGCCTGGTAAGAGCAGCAACATGTGGCAGAAACAAACACTATCCCTGCAAAAGGGGATGGAGGGCTTGGTTCATATCAAGTGTTGTGGATTTAATAGTGATGCCCACAAATGCTTGTCCACCTGGAAACTCAGAAGGTGACCTTATTTAAAAATAAGGTTAGGAGTTCCCTTGTGGCTCAGCAGGTAAGGATCCAGTCTCATCACTGTTGTGATTCTGGTTATAGCTGTAGTGCAGGTTCGACCTCTGGCCCGGTGAACTTCCGCATGCCATGGCTGCAACAACAAAAAAAGATAGAGAGAGAGAAGAAGGTTAAATAAAGATCTCAAGAAGAAATCATCCTGGATTTAGAGTGGGTCCTAAATCCAATGACGGATATCTTTATTAGAGAAAGGAGAAGGAGATTTGGATGCAGAGACACAGACACACAGGGAAGAAGGGCACGAGATGATGGAGGCAGAAATTGATGAGTGTGGCAGCTATAAGCCAAGTAATGTCAAAGCTTTCCAGTTACCACCAGAAGCAGGAAGAGGCAAGAAAGGATTAATCCCTAGTGTCTTCAAAGGGCGCATGGGCCAGGCAATACCTTGATTTCTGACTTCTTGTTTCCAGGACTATAATGGGATAGATTTCTGGTTTTAAGCTACCCAGTTTGTAGTATTTTGTTATAGTAGCCCTGGGAAATCAATAGAGCATGTGTTACTAATTAGACAAGGGTATATGAACATCAGTGACAAACAGACTCCTCAAAATATTTGCAGCAACGGGAGAAAAGACTTTACCGAGAGGGTGAGACCTACAAAAGCACGTAAGGACAAGAGCTAGTAAAACAAGGGTGTTATATTGTTGAGAGAAATACAGTCTACTCTTTTTGGTCTGCATTTTCTTTCTTTTACCATCACTTGTTTCTATTTCAAAAAGAAGATATTGTCCTTCTCAGAAATCTCAGTGATACAAAATAAAGAGAAATCAAAGTTCAAATATCAAAGGGGCAATTAATAATTATCGTTACTAATATTAGCCTCTTTTGTTAATATTCAACTCAACACAAAATAGCATTAATATAAAACCCTTCTTTTAAGGTAACAATTTAACCACTCTTTATTTCTATAAAATTGAGTTTGTGAAAACTGAAAGTATTGGAGTCATGCAAATGGCCTTTAGTTAATGTCTCATGTGATTTACCTAATTAGATGATAAAGATAACAAAAAAAAGTACAGTAACATATATAACTCACACTATTATTTTAACGAAATACAACATTTTCAATAATATATTCTTAAATTACCAATTTTATTTTCCATAGAAATAATCCATTTTCATGGAACAAAACTTACCTCATTCAGTAAAAATGAGAAATCAATAGTGCAGTTCTGAGAAAAGACTTTAAAATAAAGGGTGATACATGAAATGCATTACAATTCTTTCTATGTAACATGGGCTAGATTATCAAAACATACTGTATCCCAGTTCCTCATCAATAAGTTAAAAAGATAACTAGGCTACTTTTCACTCTAACAAGCTAGAAGCCACTCCATGAACTATATATAAACGTAACAACCTTTTACCCACTTTTCAAAAAACATGAAGCAGTTGATATATACCATGGGTACACTTCTAAATGGTTTTCCTTTTAAAAATTGTTTTCTTAAATAAAATATAACCCCAATTCTTTTATTCAATAAATGTTAGTCTATATTTTACAGAAATAAAGTACTGTACATTGCATTAAAAATAGCTGCTATCATCAGAATTAATATTTAGTAGGAAAAATAAGACAAGAAATTAGCAATATGCAGTAAGCCTAAAGAAGTGGTAAAAATGATAATAATTATAGTATGGAATGGAGGTATTACTACTGAACAAATTGGTTAAGGCAATATTATCTAGGATGTAGCATTTGAATTGGGCATTTAAGACGAAAAGGAATTAAAATAAGCAAAGAACATTGACAATACCAAATGCTGGCAAGGATGTGCAGCAAGAACTCTCATTCATTGCTGGAGGGAACACAAAAGTCTATAGATACTTTGGAAAACAATTTTGCAAGTTCTTATAAAACTAAACATATTCTTATCACACGATCCATCAACTATACTCTTCAATAGACAATTGCTCTTTAGCATTATCCCAAATAAACGGCAAAAGTATGTCCACATAAAAAGTTGCACAAGGATGTTGATAACAGCTTTATTCATAATTGCCAAAATTTGTAAGTAATCAAGATGCCTATCAGTAGGAGGATGGATAAACTATGCTACACCTAGACAATATTTTTCAGTGCTAAAAACAAATGACTTTCAAGCCATGAGACGATATGGAGGAGCCTTAAATGCATACCACAGAGTGAAAGAAGCCAATCTCAAAAGACAACATACTGTATGATTCCAACACTTAGACATTCTGGGAAAGGTAAGACTATGAGGACAGTAAGAAGTTCAGTGATTACTAATCTTCAGGAAGAGAGAAAGATGAACAGGGAGAGCAGAGAGGATTTTTAGAGTAGTAAAAATACCCTGACACTATAATGGTAGATACATGCCATTGTAAAATTTCCAAAATCCATAGAATGTATAACACCAAGAGTGAACCATAATGTAAACTATGGATCTTGGATGATTATGATGTGTCATTCTAGGTTCATCAGTTATAACACACGTATCATTTTGGTGGGGGATGTTGATAATGGGGGCTATGCATGTGTAGAAGCAAGGGGTATATGGGAACTCTACATATTTTTGACTCACTTTTGCAGAGAACCTAAAACTCATCTAAAAAATAGACTATTTTTTTTAAAGGAAAAATTAGTGGGAGGACTTGGAAGACAAGACATTCCAAGCAAACATAAAAATATAAACAAAGGAACAGAGATAGAAAAGCACAGTGGCTCTTAAGGGTTCAGATGACATTCAGATTGGTCAAAACACCATCCATCTGCATCAGTAATAGAATTGATCCTTAACGAATTCTTTAATGAATTGATCTTTAGTGAATAATTGACTTTTAATGACTACATCTTAAATGTTAGTGCATACGCTTAGGAAATATACATCTTTATATATATTATATACATGATATATAACATCATTCAAAATGACTGTGTAATATTCCACTAAATACATCCATGAATGTAATAAATAAATATTGTGATCCTACTGTGTTCAGGCACTACTTAGGTGCCCCAGAACTCATTCAGTATTCTTTATTTCCACTAATTATGCTAATTTCATTTATAAACATAACATTAAGATGAACATACATTTACATAAATCTTTCACACATTTTTTTCACTTTTCTGAGAGCAACTTTTTAGAAGTAGGTCAAAGAGTACTTTGGACTATAAGGCTTATATATGTATACATATATATAGATATATACATATGTGTGTGTGTATGTGTAAATAAATGAATATTGCAGTCTAGAAAGGCTGAATGGAATGTTTACCACTCACCAACACTATGTATCAGCAGCTTAAAACAAAATTTTCCAAAATATCCATACAATTTACCTATCTCTTTTAATTTTTTCACTCCATTTTCCTGTTTTGTTTTCTCTGTAAGACTTATGACATTTTTCATCCTCCTTCATTTGAGGACCTTGTATTCTGTTGAGTATATCAAATAGTCTAAGAATTACTTTTTTACTAGAACTTGAAGTACATCATTTTCAAAGCTGTGCTTTTGCTCTGAGTCTTCAGGTAATACTTTCTTTTCCTTGAACTGTAATATTTTTAAAATAGACTCTATATTGATTTCTTCTCCTTTACTGATCCTTAAATAAGGCAATAGCTATCAAGACTCAATCATGCTCCTTTGAGACTTACTGTTGCAGTGGTCCCCAAATGGGGGAAATTTTGCCCCCAAGGGACATTTGGCAATGTCTGAAAATGCTTTTGATCATTGACACTGGGGAGAGTGGGTATGCTACTGGCATCTACTAAGAAAAAGTCAGGAATGTGACTGAATAGCCTATAAGGAACAGCTCAGGCTCCCAAAACAAAGAACTACACAGTCCAAAATATCTATCATGCTGAGGTTGAACAACCTCATGTTAAAAAGCCTGTTGATGTTCACTGTTTTGGATCTAATTCACAATATTTGGCAGGCATTCATTAACATAATGAGGTTTTGGTAAGATGGCTGTAGCTCCTAATCTCACTGCTTGGTTTTCATACCCTCTCAACTAGCAGGGTATAAGGAAAATTAAATTTCCCTATTTGCCAAATTTAATTAACTCCAGTATTTTCCCAGCTTTACTATAGAGAATATAGGTAGTCAACATATGCATATACCAATCCACCCCTTATGTCTTCATGAATTAATTTCTGGAATTTACTGCTTTTCAATGGATACAGGAATATGGCTACCTAAAAATCACTGAGTGAGAGTTAGCTGGTTTATGGTTACTAAAGAATCTGGGTATTTGAGTCATGAGAAAACATGAGGGATAAGCAAAACTGTCTTCCTACTTCTTTTCATTGGGTCTTTAATTAAGGAAGTAAAGTCTGATACAATTTTCCTCAACTAAGCTTTACCGGCCTTATGTTTATGGAGTTTAATTCTAGATTTCAGTATTAGGTTATTTGTTAGTCTTAGTTTTTTAGTATTACTGATATTTTTTGTTTTGGCAAGTAGTTTGATAGATATTTTGGTGGGATGTTGGAACACTCTTCATTAGAGACTAAAACTAATACACAATTACAATTAAAGAGCAAATTATGATTTTCAGTTATCAACAATAATAGATACTCCAAACTAAACTAACATTACCAATCCTTCCTTGTTATTCTTTATTTACTTTATTAAACTGTCTATTTCAATTTTTCCCTAACAGATCCTAAGGTGGGTAAATAGAAATAAAAGCATGCTAAGGAAAATACCAATTAGTAGAGGAGGTATATAAAAGAATATCTACATGTTTTTAAACTTAAACCCTCAGAGTTTAATATTCATCTGTTTATTCACTCATTCACTTATTAAATATAAGTTTAAATGTGAAATTATATTAAAAATACTAGTGGATCAAAGGAAAATAAACAAATACTACTCACCTCTGTGACCTTATGATTTTTACAAGGAGAAAGGTAAGACCTGATTGCAGCAAATAGGGAAACAATGATAAAGTAAAATATGAGCTGGTTCACAGTGAAGTACAGATAGTATCATGTGGGTTTCCAATATGGCAAAGAATTTCTATAAAAGCCCTTGAGAGTGTTTGGCTCAGTGGACCCTAGATAAATCTGGCTGAAAAAAGGGTAAAATACTGGCATGAAGCACATTAGCAGCAACAGATAAGATGCAAGAAAACTTAACCATAAGGTTAATATGAATTTGTGGAAGAGGAGGCCTGGCAAGCAGCTAAGATCCTACAATTGTTTCTTGAAAATATACAGGGGCAGGAAGACAGAAAGGGGGTAGATGGGTGAGGTAGGTGGCTCCTCAGGCAAAAATGAAGGACTGTAGTCCAAACTCACTCTCCAATCTCCCCTCCTCTCCACTCCCACCCCTGCAACTAAAAGGCAGTACACAAAGAAGTAGCAGGTATGACATCTGCCTTCTGAGGCCACTCATGATCTTACTTATTCTACTTGATACTAATGGAGGTGAAAAAGGAAAAAAAAAAGCAACCTAAAGAGCCTGCCTCTAACTTCTAGTTTATGACAAAGGATATGGTATCTAGAGAGCACAAAATAAATAGGTAAAAACAAAACAAGACAAAAAAACCCTCAAAAGAGGATTTCCTATGGTAGTGCATTAGAAACGAATCTGACTAGGAACCATGAGGTTGAAGGCTTGATCCCTAGCCTTGTCAGTGGGCTAAGGATCTGGGATTGCCGTGAGCTGTGGTGTAGGTCACAGATGCGGCTTAGAACTGGCTTTGCTGTGGCTGTGGCGTAGGCTAGCAGCTGCAGCTCCAAATGGACCCCTAACCTGAGAACCTCCATATGCCACAGGTGCGGCCCTAAAAGGCAAAAAACAAAAAAACAACAAAAAAAAAAACCCTAAACAGAAATGAAGATGCCACTGCAGTGGAGAAAAATGTGAGCCTGGTAAAAAGAATGGAGAGTAGATGAATTAAACAAAAAGATGAAGCAGAAGAAGCAGGAACTCTGAGCCTCTGCAACCTTGGAAAGAAAGATAGATACAAAGCTTTCCACTCTGCAATTACGAAATCATAATCTTTGGGAAATGGGCCTCAAAAGTGCAATTTAAAAAGCCCCCAAAATATTTATGCACATTAACTTGGAGGAATCCATTGGAATGGAGGGAGAATCTAGTCCTTTCCATTTAAAAGCAATCTTTCAAATCTCAACTGACATTTAAAAAATGTGAGATGTGACCCATAGTGGATCATTATGTCAGTTTATTCAGTAAGTTTCTTCACTTCATAATGACACAGAATGCACAGCACAGTATTAAAAAAAATTACATCCTGGCAAAAGTCATAAACATGTGTACAATGCACATGTGTATATCCACTGCTACACAAGTGTGCCAGGCAGTGACAAAGGGTACATTTCTTATGGAAGGTCGTAGTCAAAAAAATTGGGAAAGATAGTGCTTTACAGAATAATAAAGAACATTCACAGGCAATAGCAGGTTTAAGGAATTCAGTTTTTGACCTCAGGAAGAAGAGTTGGGTATTTATGATTGGTGATTTCCTTCTATATAGGCCTGACATAACAAATTAGAAAGTGTACTGTTTTCCTGTAGCAAATATTAGATATGCGACCTGACAAGGCTTATCAAATCCATTGGCTGGTATTTATTATTTCTGATTCACTTGGCCATGAATAATACAGTCAGTAAAAAAAAAAAAAAAAAAAAATGGAATATATGTATAGCGACTCTGAAGCCCAAGATAGGAAGCTGAAGGGCTTGGCAGATAGAGTTTTCATTTCTTCTTTTAGTTGAAGGTCAGAACATTTAAATAGACATGGGGATGTGGGAAGTGAAAAACTAGCTACGTAGGTGATATAGGACAAAATGAACCAAGGATATGAAGCCAAAATGGGTTTCTGGTAGGGAAAGAAATTTATCTCATCATTTCTAGGAAGAAAAAATGGTGGGATTTTTAGCAAAATGTCAAAAAGAATTCTGATCTGAAATGTGGATAAACAGAAAACAGTTTAAAATCAGATACTACGTGAATCACTATTCAGGGTGAGCTAAATATTTTATAGGAGGAAATAATTCATGGAAAGGTAAAGGACTACATAGATAGCCACGGACATCTACGTATCATTTGGGAGAAAGTGGGTGACAGTTATTGTGAACTTTAGAAGTGAACAGATGACATAAAAACAATGTCATAAGTTTTACCAATGAGGCTCACTTACTCAACAGATACTCGGTCTCTTCTCTTATTTAGAGAAGAAATGGCTTTACCCCCAAAATGTCTGACTTTAGGAAAAGAGGCAACTAATATTTAAAAGTATAATAATGGAATGTGATTGGTATCCCACCAAACACAAATAAACAGAGTTTAGAAGAAAAGACTTGGCAGGGAAATTAAGGAAAGCTTTCTGCAAGAAGTAGCTTACTTTAAAACAAGTCTTATAAGAGGAATCAGACTCAAAAGTCATGTCTGGAGTAGGGTAATGGAATAGTAAGAATTGTTTTGGAAATTCAATTCAATGAAGTGATCACGGACTAGCAAAATGCTCCAATATTTTTATATACTTATTTGTATATCTCATATATGTATATTTGTCATAAATGTGTACAAATATATGAGTAAAAATTAGGAGGTGTAGTGAACAGCTTTTGTGAAAAAGGAAAGAAAAATAGGTTGATATTTCTGTGGAGGATACTATATCCTGCCTTGTTAAACAGATAACATGGAAGATGTTAAAAGTTACTGTAAAGCCCGACCACAGAGCAAGATCTAGTAGTGAAGGAAGAGCAAAAATACTATTACAGTGCTTACCCTGTCAGCAACAGTGTCTTATTTTATCTTTGCATTTACTGATATCACCCCTCCACTTATTCCCTTTTTCCTACTTCAAACAGCACACAATGAACATGTAAGTATTTGCTGAGCAAGTGACTGAAAGAATGAAAAAATAAATAAATGAAAGTTTTTAAAAAGAGAGCACTTGATATATTTTAGACTAGTTGGACTGGAGAGCACAGGACATGACCAAGAAACAGCATGAATTTTAATTCGGCTGGAATGCTGGGAGCATGTGGAAGAACATAACATTCAATCAGTGGTTTGGTGAGAAATTAACATTTGAAAGTTAGACTGGCTCTGGATGAATGATTTGAATCAGGCTTTACTACTTTGTACATTTAGCAATGGGAAGCAACTGACGATTCCTGAGACAGAAGTGATGTGATCTAAAAGAACCCTAAGAAAATTAATTTGGTGACATAGGTAATAGGTTGGACTTGGCGAGACTCTGGGCTAGAGTGAAGGAGAGGATGTGAAAATCATCATGGAAGTTGAAATCATGAGTACTTTAGGTCCCTGAATAGAGATCTCTTCTCATCAGAAAACTTCCTGAAAGAAGAGAGTAGTTATGTTTCCACTTTCTTAACATCGAATTAACTCTTGAACTTTGGCCTGAATAGTCTCTCAAATTTATCAATGGTGACATAATTGCCCAATGAAAGATCCTTTCCTTTTCCTCAATTTTCATCTTTAACTTCCTTAGGGTATTTTATACAACTACTCTCTCTCTCTTTCTTAAAACACTTTCTTTGGATTTTTTACTCTCAAGGGTCACCTACCTCTCAGATCAATATTTCCATGTTTCTTTGGTTTCCTCTTCCTACTTTTCTCCACCTCTACATGTTGGTATTTTTCAAGGTCTTATTCCTGACACTTTTATCTTTGTAAGTCATTTTTTTCTTGCATCCATTCTGTGTGAACTCAGTCTCCATATGCATGATCCAAATCTCTACGAGTTTTAACACACTATAAGTTGTAATTGCTCTTCTAAACTATAGTTTCACCATTTCAGCTCATGTTCTAATTGCTCTGAGGATACACACTGTATAGAAGTTATCTACAGGACATCAAAATTATTCTTTTTTCTAAATGTCACTGTAATTTTTCGTAGTCACACAGTCTAAATAAATGCCCCCTTCCTCCTCCACCCTCTTAAATGAGTTGGTAATTTCTGTGGAATTCTTGTTCACATACACTTAAATCCAATCCCTTCACCTATTTGTATTTTTTCTACCCTTGTTTGTGCCATTATTTCATATTCCATATCTAGACCTGAGTGCTAAATCCAGCCATGGAGCCAGGGGTACACAAGAGTATGCTTAGAATTCAGGAATAATATATCTTAATTTCCATGTCAATATCCCAAAATTTATATCCCTCTGCCTTTCTGTCTATCTATCTATCCTCTTCATCATATTGGCAGTGATTTTATTAAAATATAAATTTAATAACATCATATCCCTGTACATCTTTCAATTAGAGATTTATAATGATGTGCAAAACTCTTAGCTAACATGAAACACTGGTCATAATGTGGCTACTATATCCACCTCTTGCCTAGTCATTTACCCCATGCCATTCATTATAATCATATGTGTCCTTCCTAATTCTATTATCTTCCTACCTGCTCCTCTTCTTTGTCTGCCTGGCATCCTAAGGCATTCAGGGGTAAGGACGTGACCCAACCTGGTCATTCAAAAAACAACTTCCTCTTGGCCACCGTGATTGGCTCCTTGAAACACAGATGACTGAGTTAAGGAGGAGTCTCCCAGGGACTTTTTTTTTGGCCATGCCCATAGCATGTGGAATTTCCAGGGCAAGAGTTCAAACCTGTGCCACTGCAGTGACAACACTGGATCCTTGAATTGCTGTACCACAGGAGAACTCCTAGAAATTCTGCTAGGACCTTTACGAAAGGAGCACATGATCACTGGGATGCATGGCTGGTAGAAAGACAGATGAGGGATGTCAGGGACTAACTTTGCCACCACGTGGGAGAAATCTGCCTGAGAAACACAGAAGCAAATGGAAAAATGACAAAAGCAAATTCCTGAAAACAGACCTATGGGCTTTTGGGTTATGAGGCAATGGAAATCCTTTTTCTTTTGTCTAGGCAAGTTTGGGTCTATCTTCCGTTTGCTGCAACGGAAAGTATCCTACTAATAAGACCTACTCTAACAAGCCTTTGCTGACTTTTTAATCCGTTTTATTCATCCTTCTATGTTGCATATGGCCGGTTCTCCACTCCAAGTATCATGCATTTGGTTATAGAGTTAGGTTTTCTCCTTTCAAAAACCTAAGGAGAAATTTTACATCTTTGGCAAAATCCAAAGTTAATTTTCTATAATAAAGCTCTCCATTGAGATTTGGCGGGGGGGGGGGGCGTTCAATGTGAATGTGAAGAATCCTCAAGTATTTCTTAAAAAAACCAAGTTTATAAAAGAAAACACAGTAAGGACAGCAGCTCTCCTGCTTTCAACATTCTTCCTATACCTTGAGTTACAGGTTGCACTTACTCAACATTGTTTAAAGCGTGGGCGTGCCACCAAGGGTAGAAAATTAGAGCAGTGGGTGAAAACAAATTGGACTCCTTTTTCTTCTTTCCAGCTAAAAAGGCCTTATCCTTCTTAATCGTGGAATTAGACACTAAATGTGACACAGTCTAAGATGCCTGTGGAGAAGATTAAATGTAGCTCTATTCTACCTAAATCTAATGAAAAATTTGTGAATAAGCGTACTTAAAACAAAATCAAAATCAAAAGAAAACTGAATCCAAATTTAACGTTCAGTAGCAAAGAAAGAGACCAGAATTAATATTTATAGCATGTTACTAAATTCTCCTCCTCTGGTCATCACCTAATATTCACGTTCCTATTTTTTTACAGGCCCTGAATCCACCTAACCTCATTCACACAGACCCTTCCTGTTTCGCACTGTCCTGGCCTAACCCTAATGTGATGTAAATAGCACTAAACCACACAGCCAGGTTTGACTAGTTGGAAATCCATTCATTTTCTAAGAATAAATTGAAACTTTTTTTTTTAATGGTGGAATCTCATTTTTCTCAAAAGTCTGAAGTCTATTTTGGCTTGGTATTTGGCGGCTGTTAAATGGAGATTAAGAGTCTTTCAGGGAAATGACATAAAGAAGTAGCTGCATTTAATGTATGATTTATACACGTAATTTCCATTAATACTAGAGAACAAACATGTACATAGATTTATGGAAGGAAGGGAGGGGATAAGGGCAGTTTGAAACTCTAGTAAGGCAGCCAGAGGTCAGTTTTGAGAAAGAACAAGAAATTTTTTGTAACCAAAAGCAAAACAAATAAACAAACAAAAAACCCAAACTAACAGATGGCACATACTGATGTGAAGCAAGACAATAAAAATACCTTTAAAAATCCTTTTTGAAGACAAGAATTCTTGAGTAAACCAAGTTTAAGCTGCAAGTCTCACTGAATAATATCCTGTCTCCTATTACTGTGTATACTTATTACTTAAATAAGTTTTTAAAAGCTATCACCAAAGCAGAGTAGTTTAGATTGAAAATTTAGATCACCAAGAACATGGAGAAAAAAAAATAAAAGCTAATTGGTTTTTAATTCATCTAGTACTATTTTAAAAAAGGTAATTTGTCACTTTTGATCTGACATTGCTTATGGGCATGGCAACTATGGAAGAATTATGTAAGGGATATAGAAAATGATAGAGGAAATTGGTTGTGAGTCTTCTTGGATTTTGCATCAACATTCGTTTGCTGTTGTTTGAAAGCTTTATTGCCCTATTCATATTTATGCTTGTCAGAAAATTTCCTTTGGCTGCATTCAAAAGGCAGCTGTTCATTCACAGTTCCCAATGAATAAAGAATTTATCAGAGCCATTTCTTGGCTCAGTGACATATCTGATTTCAAGAAGAGTTGTCAGCTTCCTCCTTTTAAGAGATGGTGTATCACTTGGACATGGGCAGCTTGCATATTTATTTATTTTTAAATTAACTATGACTATATTCTAGTGACAATACTTCAAAAGTAGGATAATCATGTTGAGATATGAAGGCTCAAAGCAACTAGCAATGCAAGTTTTTAAACATCTATACAGATTAGAATGTCTACAACATCTTAGAAAAAGAATGAAGCAGATTCCTCCCTAGAAGTTGACAATAGGTATAACAGATGTAGCATTTTGTAAGTAGAATAGGTACAGTTAACAAGCAACTGACAAAACCAGTTGACAATAGGTATAACAGATGTAGCATCTTTGTAAGTAGAATAGGTACAGTTAACAAGCAACTGACAAAACCAGGTTCATGCAATACATCACGAGCTATTTTGATATGGAAACACCATGAGCAAAATCACATTAGCTATAAAGAATTTCTACTACCTTAGATGAGGATTCAGTTCCTAAAGTAATGCTTAAAGCTACACAATGAGACTGTTGACAGAGGTCAGGGAGCAACCAGATGGTACAGCAAAGCTTATGTTTCTGTATTAACTGACTCACATGAACATAAAGTGTAAACATGGTCCATGAATATTTGAAGAAATGAATTTAGAGACATTTTTAGAAAGACAGAGGAGTACGGTGACAAGCGTTAAAATGATTTCAAAGTACAAAGCTACTGAAAACCTTCATTCGCTTCAAGGAAATGGCAGATCTTTTAACTGAAACTAAGCTTTTCTAATTAAGACGAATAATAATTTTGATCCACAGCAGGAAAAGAGTCAAGAAAAAACATATAGATCTAAAATGCTCCTCTCTGCATCAAAATAATTTATCTTAATATTATAATATAATTAATTATTATTACTACTTGCTTAAAGGCCTATCTTCTCCACTGGACTGTATGCTTCTGGAGGGGGGTTCAACACATAACAACTGCAATATAAATATTTGTTAAATGAATAAGGATATGTACACACTGATATGCAAGTAGAAAATCACAGTAGTGCCATCATCTATTGCTTTTCCTCATGTAACAAGCCTAAGTGATGTCTATTATTCCCCAGTTCACTCAGTTGAGAGCTCTACCACTTTAAAAATTTGAAATTATGCTAAATATAATAAAAAGCCCTTGCTGATCTAAATAATCATGGTATAACCACTGAAACATGATGATAACATTTATATTGTAACTAATAAAACAGGCCAGTACCAATTTATTACAATGGAAACTACTGAATCAGGTGTATATTTCATTAGCAGCATTTGCTTTTTAAAAATTCACATAAAGCTATTTAAAATAATTATGACACCCATTTCCCAGCCAGATGAGCAAGTATGTGACAAATCAGCAGTATTTATGATTCCTCGGTTATCATGGTGGCTTCTGACTACCCATGTCCATTATCACATGGTTTGAGAGGGCTTTCACTGAAGTACAACCCTAAACATTCCCAGAATCCAGACCCTTCTAGCTACAATGTTCCAAGAGCCAGTCAGTATGCTAAAGGCTATGTTTATCAGAGACTGCGAATTTCAGGTATGTGACAGATGCTTACAAATGGATGAGTAGGTATTTTATGCACTCTGAAGATACCATGAATTATGAAAATCGTAACATCTTCAATCTCTCAGTACTTTTTTTTCTCCTTTTCTTTATTCATATACTCTAAATAACTCATAGACAGAATAGAATGTGGCTTTGCAATATGAGAGGTTTAAATAACAGGATGGGGCTCACAGCACTTCAAATACTGTCTCTATTTTGTCATTGTAAAATTAAAAACCTTCAGTTTGTATATATCACCTGAATTAACATGTCAAGTTGTCGTATGTTAAAATATTATTTGCTAATTGTATCATAACAATTAGTTCAGAGACACAAGTGCAATAATTGACATCCACACAAAACTGTTGGTCTTGAGTGAGTTACGTGCCATTTTCTACACTAGACATACTTGCCAATTATACAGAACATAAAATTAGTTCTTCTATCAGATTGTGTGATTGCAGTGATAAATCTAGAAGAGTCCATAACAAACATAAATTTAGCCTACATCAGATTTAGGTTTAGACATGAGCTAAACGGCATTTTAAAAGCATTAACAGATCACTGTCATGTTGACCAGAATGTTTCAGCAACAAAATTTACTAAATGTTTGTTATTTTTAATACAGTTAATCTTCACAATAATCTCATGAGATATATGGTTTTATTTTTAATCACAACTTACGCATGAGAGCAAACTGAGGGTCAGAAATGTTGTTAACATTGCCAAAGTCACATGAGAAGTACTAAAGCAGAGCCTGATTTTTCAGCCATTTGGCTATTCCATGTCCCTAGCACATTTTCCTTAAACATATACCAGGAAACATGGAGACGTTTTATCTAAATTGACCATTATACCTGAAAAAAAGCTCTACCCCCAAATCTATCTTTGATTGGAAAATATGTATCTATTTTCTTATCTAGTGACTTCCTCATGTCTCTCTACTGAAAGCACGTGTATGAGGAATCACATAAATCTTCCTGTTCTGTCTCCCAGCCTCTACTCTAGTTGTTCTTCCTATATCGGTAAGAGTAGCAGGACATTTTAAACCCCTTGCTTTCTCAGTGGTCTCTGGAATCCCTGTGTGTTAAGAGTCTTAATTTGACCGGATTCATTTCTTTGCACAGCCCGCTAGGAAATGTGAGCCTAGGGGTGTCTCTCAGGATAGTGACATATTGCCAAGGGGCACCTGGCTTATACAAGATGGTTGTTATTGTCATTGATCATTCTTTTTATCTTGCCATATCTGTCTCATAAACCTCTTGGACTCTATTGCGAAAAAAAAAGGTTGAAAATGGAGAAGAAAGACTGATGCTTTGCTGGGGGAGCACTTTTTAATCTAATATTCTTTTTGACAATACTGATTTCACTATGGGACCATGGAAAAATTAGTGTGTTCATTATTCAGTTTATTCAAGAAAAAAAATGGACTCAGATAAAAATTAGCCTGGGGTCAAGCTGATGACAAACTTGGTATCAGATAGTGGAAAAAAATTATGTACCAAGTTATGAATTTTGCACAATAGATCTTAGAACAATTGTATCCATATGAAGTACAAAGTTAAAGAGGAAGATTCACATATTTAAAATATTCTGATATGAAAATGGCCAAGAATCCCACAAAAACCAGGACAACGCTAAACACTAAGCAAGGGTCAATGGAGGTTTAATTGATGAATGAAAGTTCATTTCATTAAACTCAGTCTTGGTCATCCAATGAAAAAGAAATGTGGGGTTAAGAAACATAACTAGTAAGTATTATAAAAAGAGTATTAAATAAAAAGTGCTCCCCCACCAGACAAAGCAACAGCATCAGTCATTCCTCTTCTTTTGCTCCATTGTTAACAGTGCTATGGCTTTCTTTCTATCTGCTTAAAACTAGGGTGTACTGGTTTATTGTGATGATATTTGTCATTGCTAGGATCACCTCTAGATCTTGAAGCCACTATCAATATACTTCAGGGATATGAGAGGACCTGAATAACCACAGAGGAAATTGGGAATTGTTCTGCCTAATGGTCTAAGGTCATGAATCTACGTGGAGACATATTTTTGTTTGTAACAGGGGCTAAATTCAAGTCTCCATCTTAAGAATAACATTAATAAAAATAGTGCAAATTGTATTTAAGGGAATATTTATACAACTGAGAGACCACACTACACTTTATATATATGTGTGTGTGTGTGTGTGTGTGTGTGTGTGTGTGTGCGTGTGTGTGTGTATGTATGTGTGTGTATATGTGTATGTGTGTATGTATATTATAAATACAGGCTGACATTGTCCCTTAAAAAGACATTGTATGTATATTATAAATACAGGCTGACACTGTCCCTTATAAAATTAAAATTCTTATCTTTTCATTAAAGAAGGCTTTTTCTGGGCAGTTTGACCTTAAGTAATCATTTGTTTTAAGAAATATAAGTATGTTTTCCCACAATGTTTCATGTTTATATTTCAAATTTTTTCCTAATGTTCCCTCTCAACGCCAACTAATGAGATTTAGGAAAAGATCATAATAACCAACAAAATACAAATTCAAAGTAGTTTAAACAGTATCACTCGGTTTCTCTCATATCATCCACTGGCAGAGATACAAGTTTTCCAACTCCTTAGACAAAGTTTTTCTAGATTTGGTAGTACTACAAGATTTTTGGGTATGAGCAACTTGATCTGAACTGAATGAATGAGAAACAGCAGTGACAGCATTTCAAATGACCACAGCATCAGAGGATAACATTTCTTGAAACATTCAATAATTAATTTTGAAAAATGGGAATATATATCTATAAATTGTGGGCACTAAAATATTTAGGAAAGTTAGTATAAATAGTTTATGTCATGGAAGGTGGCTGACATGTGTTTTACGGTAGTAACTCTTTTTGTTTAGAATAGAAACTATTAAGCATGCTCTCAAACATTAAATTTTATAGTCGAAAATTAAATTTATATCTAAAAATTAAATAACATGGCAGTCCCTAGAGCTAGTTATTTTACTAAGTTCTACTCTCTTTTTATCATTAATTGCTGATTATAATTTTAAATCAACTATTTTTACTGATTTATTATTTATTGTGACCTTAGTCTTGTAAGAATCAATATGGACTATCAAAGTTAATCTCTACTTTGTACACTCAGCAATGTTAAGCTTTTAATTTGACAGCGTGCAGTTAAGTGAAGATTTGGAACACTATAAAGAAAAATGAGGGAGAAGGGAGTAACCTACATCATCATATTTTGTAACTTAGAATGTACCTATAATTTTCCCATATATAATAATTAGATGACAGACGATGGGATAATATGTTTTTAAAAAAATGAAAGAGAAAAAATAAAACTCTAGACATGTCCCTTGAACTAAGCTCAGGCAGGCTTCAGAAGCATACTAATGTTTACACAAGCATGTCCAGTAGAACTTGGTGATAACAAATGTTCTACAGCTGTTCAGTATGGAAGCCACTAGCCACATGTGGCTACTGACCACTGGAAATGTGGACAGTGGAACCAAAGAACTGAAATTTTAATTTTATTCAAATTTACATAGTCACATGTGGTTAATGGATTCCGTACTGGGCAGCACACTTCTAAACTTGACTTCTCTCTGTACCAACTTTGACAGTGACATTTCTGAGAGTCTAAGGTACAACATATGAGAGTTCTGTCACTATGTTACACTCTGTTGTATCATAATGATCCCAATATCATGAGTGACTAACAATTATTTTTTATCATGCTCTTCATTGCATGCTACAGGCTGAGGGGGCAGCCTCTCTCTAGGCTACAAGCCTTATAACCGAAAGGAAGAGAAACAAACTGCTGACTATAAATCTGGCTTTTAAAGTTTCTATCTACCTATCTATCTCTCTATTTATTTTTTATTTATTATTATTATTTTTTTGTCTTTTTGCCTTATCTAGGACCGCACCCGCGGCATATGGAGGTTCCCAGGCTAGGGGGTCTATCAGGAGCTGTAGCTGCCGGCCTTCGCCACAGCCACAGCAACACAGGATCTGAGCCGCATCTGCAACCTACACCATAGCTCACGGAAACGCCAGATCCTTAACCCACTGAGCAAGGCCAGGGATAGAACCCTCAACCTCATGGTTCCTAGTTGGATTCGTTAACCACTGAGCCACGACGGGAACTCCCTAAAGTTTCTATTTAAAAGTAACTCCTGTCACTTGATCCACATTTCACTAGTCAAAATGCATGGCCTCCTGGATTTCAACAGGATGAAACCTAATGTCATGTGGCCAAGAGGATGTCAATAGGCCCAGGCAACACAATATTCCTCCAAGGAGCAATAGCAAAAATTTTCAACAATATTACAATCTACTGCAAGAATAAAATTTTGATTTTGGTTACTGAACGTATTTAGGTTACAGGACATTATGTTCAACATTGTTCACCAGTCAAGATATGAAATGCCTCCATAATTTGAAAAAACTCGTGCACAGGCATCTTCCAATAACAACAACAAATCACTTAAAAGTAGCAACAGAAAGAAGATGATCAGTAATGACATCAATCCTCTGGACCAGGCACAGTCATAAGTGCTTTATGAACATGATTTCTCTGAATTTTCCCACTAGCTCCAGGAGGTTGGTGTCATTTCCCTCAGCCACCTTATAAGAGAAGCAGATGAGGTTTGGACGTAAAGCAAGTGTTATAGGAAACCCGAAGTCTTCAGTTTCATCGCAGATGTCTCAGAAAGGAATGACATCGAATCTCGCTTGTGTTCACATTTCAGCACTGTTACCACTGTGCCTGGCATAAACATTGCTCTCTATCAGTTGTAATGTCAGAACTGAGAGGTAGTTCCAGTGCAAAATTTACCTGGTAACCCCCTACCCTGCACACCTCATCCCCTACTTCACACTTCCATTCTAAGCAGCCCTCAGTGCAACCATATCTGGGTAGGGCAGGAAGACACTACGTCCATCTTTTGGGACCTATCTACCACTTCTGATTAGCTGTTCAACCTGGAACTACGGATAATGACAGTTAACAGTAATTAAAAACTTACTATGTGCAAGGCACTGTTCTAAACATGTTACATGAAGTAACTCATATACTCTTATGCACAAAAATGAAAACAACCTATAGGTAAATATTTACATTACCCGGATTCCACTGAGTAAACTGAGACATGATCAAGTTAAGTAACTTGCCTAAAGGAACACAACTGTTATGTGAATAGCTAGAATTAAAATCCAGGCAGGCTGCCTCCAGAGCCTGTACATTTAAATATGTCATGCTGTAGCTCTGAGGAAAGAAATAAAAAGCAAAAGAATAAGAAACTGTGAAACACAACGAGGCTGAAATGAAACAATACTCATATATAGCAAAAGTAAAACATCCAGAAATGAAGATATTGGGAGTTCCCACCATGGCTCAGTGGCAACGAACCTGACCAGCATCCATGAAGACGTGGGTTCAACCCCTGGCCTTGATCGTTGAGTTAAGGTTACAGCATTGCCATGAGCTGTGGTGTAAGTTGCAGATGTGGTGTGGATCCAGCATTGCTTCCATATGCTGCAGGCACAGCCTTAAAAAGACAAAAAATAAAAATAAAAAAATAAAGAGAAAGAAATGAAGTTACATTCACTCAAATTAAATATATATGATAATTTTTGGCCTGAACAAAGTAAATTAGAGAATCAGAAAATGGAAAGTGCTGGGGAATTTAGAATGTAATGCAAACACAGGGATTCCCATCATGGCTTAGGGGCTAACAAACCCAACAAGTATCCATGAGGAAATGGGTTTGATCCTTGGCCTCGCTCAGTGGATTAAGGATCTGGAGCTGCCATGAGCTGTGGTGTAGGTCACAGACATAGCTCAGATCCCATGTTGCTGTGGCTGTGGTGTAGACAAGGAGCTATAGCTCTGATTCAAACCCTAGCCTAGGAACTTCCATATGTTGCAGGAGCATTCCTGAAAAAAAAAAAAAAAAAGTAACACAGAGATAAAAAGATTCTTAAAATAACATGAAGCAATTATGTCACATGAAGAGTATGAGCGGTTTCAGTAATCAGTTAACATCCAGAGGGAAAGAATGAAGGGGATTTACAGGTACAATTTGAGAAGAAATAACAGGTAAGAATCTTAAGAACTCAAAATGTGAGTTTTTAAATCCCAAGACTGCTTGACATATAAGTGGGGATATCAAACGTGAAATCATGAAACATTAACAACAAAAAAAAGTGACTATCTTAAAGGTTACTAGAGAGAGACAGATAATGTACAGAAAAGAAAAAGACAACCAGACTGACAGCAAATTGGCAAAAGCTCCTGAGAAATAATGGTGTAATATTTAAAAGAAAAATTAAATTAGAATTTAGTATTCAAATGAATTTGTACCATTGATTCATATTATATACTGTCCCTTCTCACAAGACAATTATACTTCCCCATCTCACTGACATAAAGCCATATGATTTGCTTTGGCCAGAGAAAAGCGAGGGAAGTCATATGTGCCCTTCCTGTGCAGAAGCATTACAAACATAGCTTGGATCTGCCTTGGTCCTTCCCGCTTGCTACAAAAGTGACATGTTCCAAACTGAGGCTGCTCCAGCCTGATTCTAAAAATGAGCAGACACCAGTAAGTCAATGTAATCAACATGTAACATGAGCAGGGTATATTATTACCTGTTATAAGCTACAACAAAAAGCTCAAATAAAATATTTCCAGACATACAGAAATCAAGACTTTCACTAAAGAAAAAAAAGAATTAGTAAATAATCATTTCAGCAGGCCGAAAAATAAAACATGGGAAAGGTTGGGGATATAAAAATAGAAACAGCTTAAAATTGAAAATAAAATGCAATTAAGTACTGAGTCCTAAAAAAAACACAAAAACTCTCTGATTGTAATTATTTTTTGTGAATAAAACTACAATAAAATCTATACTTTTGAAAGCATCAAAGTAGGAAAAGGAAAAATAAAGAAAATGTTATCAGCTCAATTCAGGTCAAAGAAAAAGAAAAAAAATGTGAAGGACAATAAACAAAATCCCATCAAAAAGATAGCTGCAGTAAGTCCAAATATATTACTAGACACAATACATACAAATTGAATAAACTTACCTAATAATAACATATTATCTAAAAACAAACAAAAAGTCTGCTGATTATAAAAGTCAGGCAAGACACAGAAAATTTGTAAGAATATGGCTATAGGATTATCCAATTTAACAGGGAGGTTAATAAGAGGGCATAGGACTACATGCTTCAGAAATCCAAGATATTTACTAGTATTGTAACAGATCAATATTTATTTTTTATTTTTTTCATTATAGCTGGTTTACAGTGTTCTGTCAATTTTCTACTGTACAGCAAGGTGACCCAGTTACACATACAAGTATACAATCATTTTTGTCACATTATCATGCTCCGTCATAAGTGACTAGACATAGTTCCCAGTGCTATACAGCAGGATCTCATTGCCTATCCATTCCAAAGGCAACAGTCTGCCAGATCAGTACTTTTAAAACTTGATTTTTTTTTAAACTTTTAATATTTTTAAACTTACTTCATTTATCAGCCACTCATGCATAACTCACCTCCAACTTGCTGATCATTTTTATACAAATCCATTACCATTTAAAAAATAATACAAATCTTAAGATTATTTTTACAAAGATTTTTATCAGTGAGAAAGATTCCATACTTTGACTTTTATATAAATTTGATTCAATGAGAGTTATCTCTAGCCGTACCTCGAGCCATATCACATCCAGTTACTTTTTACCCTCTTACTTTTAGCTTCTACTAAATTAAAGAATCCTTACATAAGTCAAGAGGTCATCAAAGGAATGACTATAAGTGCTTGGTGGCTCCTTAGGATGTTGTAGATAAGCAGGTCAAATACTGACCCAGCAAGAGTATTGGAGTTTGTCATGAAGACTTCCAGCATTTGATCAGACGATAAGTTATCAAATACAACACACTGAAAAGTTAGAGTGCTAAATATTTCCATTAGGAGGGTAAAGGTAAACGATTTATAAAAAGTAGTCTATTAAAATTAAGTATTTTTGAAGTAAAATAAGGAATGAGAATTATAAGCCACTGTTCTATAAACAGTTCTGGATTATAGGTAAGGTACTGGTGGTGTCAGATAATCCTTAATAAATTCCTCATTCTTTAAAAGGCTTTCCCATCGGTTAGCTACAAATATTCATTATTAGCAAAATAAAAATTTCAAAAAATACCACAAGGCAAACTTGTGGAGAAGAGTATCAAAACTAAACTTAAGATCAATTCGGTCATTCTCAAACCTTCTGTCAAGCTAAACCAGAACACAATACAAACACTGTACCTACAGCGAAAATGGGAATCATAGTCCTTTTCTAGACCTTAATTGAATGATAAAATCCCCTTTCTGTGCCAAAGACAAGATATGGAGAATAAAGAGAACTAAGCAGGCAACTGACTGATAACAAACCAAAAAGAGTTTTAGACATGTGAATAGTTAGAAGTGAAATTCACCACTCTTTGCAAGCTGGGCAAATTGGATGCTTTACTTTAATGAGCCATGGAGATGGATTGATTGATTATAAAGGATGTTGCTTTACGGTTTACTATTCACAACTGATCGCCTTAATGTATTGTCTATACACAGTGATCTGCTTCTCCTTGATTTTTGGGGAAAGAGCAGAGGGGACATGTTGGAGAGAAATTTACATCTTCAAAATTATCCTCACATATCAAAACTGACAAGTTCTTGACGTTTAAAAGCACCTTTCACAATTCCAATTTAGTAAAAGCAAAAACAGAGATTTACACCAAAAAGATGACACATATAAACTGATCTTGAAGATCAGTGGCCTGCCAATTATAAATTATAGATTTCTAAGCCTATTTTTCTGGCAATATATAAGCTAGAAACTGGCTGTAAAATTAACAACTCTATACAATTTATTATAAATAAAGAAATTGACACTAGGAAAAACTATTGTTTAAAATAATCTTCACAAGAAGCACAGTTGTTTCTTGTTCTCTGAAATTAACTTGGCATTATCATTAAACAAATTTTAAGATACTTATTAAACAACAAAATAAAGTGCACTAAAAATGAACAGAAACATCTTTTAAAAATAATTTCATAGAATTGCTAATACTATAGTCAGTATATTAAAGTACTTGTTAAAATTAGTTTCTATAAAAAGGAACTACAAAGATAACCAAAAACCAAATAAATAAATCTAACAAAGCTAAGTTTTTAAGGTAAGTATTTAGCTATATAGTGTAGAGGGTTGGGGATACAGGAACCATAACAATTTTGAACCAAATTCCAATGTTTTAAACACTTTCCTTGGCCCCTTGTAATTGGCCCATTGCCAATTTGTTCCCATTAAAGGCCCATCTATAGTATAGTTTATTTTCTGATTTTTTTCTAAAACTTCCTTGATCTCAAAATCAATTAGTTTCATTTCATAAGAACAGCCTATGTTTTCTAATTCAGTAACGTTTACTTTCTAATTCAGAAGTACTATAGCATCTGGGAAGAATATTATATCACATGACAACTAAGCAAATCAAAGGCAATACTTCTCTGAATTAATCATTTCATTGAAGTTTGTAAAATTAAGTGAATTAAGTGAAAGCTATCAGTGGCATTTAATTTCTATGCCTTTATCCTCTCAAAGTAATTTGTTCTCAGGCTCAAGGTTCCAAATTTTTATCTCTAAGATATTCAAGGTATTAAAATGTTAAAGTGTAATGGTTAGAAATTTTTTTAGAAAAGAGAGGTAAACATTTATGTATATTATGATCTATATAACAGTGTTTTTCATATTCAGGCTATATTTTTCCCCCTTAAATCTATTTTAGGACTATGATTAACAATAACAAGAAAATTTATAGTCTTAGCAAAATTTTAAAATTATCATTCTAGAAGAAGATTTAGATAATTATAAACCATTATAAAACAACTTCATTCTGAATTATAAAGGGACCCTTTGTGGTAACTGTTTGCAAAATAAAGAAAGGTAGAATAGTCATTAAAAGAAATATATATTATCATTTCTTGACTCACTAACACTACTGTTTCATTAATGAAATGATAAGCATTTTTTAATGCATTAAAGCAAAGGAATACACACTCAGAAATGTAAAATTGCTTACAACCTATAATGCTGGCCTACCTTTGTTTTTCCTGAAGCAGTATGAATTTTTTGTTCCTTTCTTTCTTTAGGCATCAGAACTCTAAAAAGATATGCTTCCATAAACTCCCACAAACTAATTAATAAATTCAAGAGCACGCTATGTTCACAGCAAAAACAATAAAGGATTGTGAATCAATGGTCATTTATAGAAAATACACTTTCTGATTGGCAAATTTTGAAGCAACTCAGCAAACAGAAAATTATATAAACAGGATTATGAAAAATAGGCCCATTTACCTTTCTTTTCCTAGAGAAAAGATATTTTGGAGACTTCTTTGAATATTCATTCCATTTTTTTATTCCACTTTGGAAAACATATATTTGTTAGAGACAACTGATCAGAAAATCTGACATCCAACACTAGCTTTGACCCCTATTAATTGTGTGATCTTTGAGCCTAAAAGGATAACAACACCTAAAGCAAAAGAATTTAAAAGGATTACTGAAAGCATTAACACTATGCTTAGTGCATAACCAGCAGCCATGAATAATGTTATTATAGTAATAATTATTCCAGCAGTTATTCATTATCATCCTTATTATAGATGTTTTATATTTTCTACTTCTACTCACCAACAAGTGACCCTACAGCACTCAAAGTCTGTGACATATCCCATTATTTCTATAACTGAATTGGGAGGTTCTGAAAATATTCAACATCAAATGCAAAATATATTTTGAAACAGATAAAAGAAAATGTTTAAAAGCTTTACTTTCTTCTCCTTATAAGAACATTTCTTTATTTAATCCTGGAAAATACTACAATTTTAAATAAAGGAAAAAATATATCTCAAAAATGTATATGTGATATATATATATATGTATGTATAGAAGTATATGTGTAAAGGGAAAAAAGGGATAGAGTTCATTTTCACTTGCTTTATGTCATTTCTACATTATTTATTGCCACTGGGCTTCCTATATTAGAAAGAGAAGACAGTAAGGTAAAACAGTCACAACTGGCTTAACCACTATGGAACTTACTTTATATTTTTCCTTATAAATTGACCCAGACAGCTTGTTTCACTGCATGAAAGCAATATACAGAATCTCCATTAACCCATAAAGATACTACTTACTATGTGTAGTACAATATTTACATTTCCTTTAGAGTATAGAGCTGTTGGAAGTCTCGAATGGAAATCTCATTCTACCTAATGAAACCATTAATTATAGACATTTTGCTATAATTTCACAATCAATCCCATTCCTTTTTACTATCTCCTATTCCCTTACATGATCTTAAAAATACTCTTAGACATACCATCTTTTAGACATATGCAAGAGGTTCTCTTAGTAATATTACTCCTACATATGACATGTGCATGTTAAACTCTGTAAGAGAATACCATTTTTTACCAAGAGAGGTTATACTAACTCATACTACATCAACAATTCATAAGAACTGGCGATCCATATCCTTTCTAATACTTGATGATGTTAGATTAAAATTTATACTACAGGAGGGGAAATGGGATTTTATTGAATTATTAAACTGCAAGTACCCTACTATTTCTTCCTGTTTACTGAATCTTTATGACTTTCTTCTATTAAATATTTACTCATTTCTTTTGCCCATTTTGATTATCTTTTGATTATTAGTTTTTTAAGAGTTCATTTTTTCCTTTTTTTTTTTTTTTTGGTCTTTTGTCTTTTTAGGGCCTCACCCATGGCATATGGACGTTCCCAGGCTAGGGTTGAATCAGAGCTACAGGTGCCAGCCTGCACCACAGCCATAGCAACGCAGGATCCAAGCCACATCTGCGACCTAAACTACAGCTCGTGGCAATGCTGAATCCTTAACCCACAAAGCGAGGCCAGGGTTCGAGCCAGTGTCCTCATGGATACTAGTTGGGTTCATTAACTACTGAACCATGACGGGAACTCCAGGAGTTCATTTATTCTTAATATTAACCCTTAGTAGGTTATATTTGAATCTCTAGCTTATTTCTTTTTTTAAAGTCTCTTTTGATAAAAAGACGCACTTAAGATACTCAAAACTGTTATCAGTATTGGATACTTTTAAACTTTATTCTGTGTGGATTAACCATTTTTCCCTATTATATTCACTGAATAGTCCTCCATTTCCCCCTAAGGTGCCATATAAACTCTGTCATATCAGTTTTGTGTATATACATTTTTTCCTTTCCTCTATTTCTGAGAGTGCTAATGAATTGTTTATCCTTGAACCAATACCACAGAAGTCTTGATTACTACAGCTTTGCAATAAGCTTTGACATGTATTAGCATAAGGCCCTATTCTTGTTTGTTTCAGAATTTCTCTAGCCTACATTTGTTCATTTACATATTCCCAAACATTTTAGAATCAGGTTGTCAAGGTATATACAAAGCACTTTGGTATTTTTATTAGAATTAATATCACTGAATCTATAGTTTAATTTAGAAAGGACTGAACATCTTTATGATATAGTTTCCCTATTCATAAACATGATATATTTAAACATTTATCTTTTAAAGTATTTCAGGGAGTTCCCATCGTGGCGCAGTGGAAACAAATCCAACAAGGAACCATGAGGTTGCAGATCTGATCGCTGGCCTCGCTCAGCGGGTTAAGGATCTGGCATTGCTGTGAGCTGTGGTGTAGGTCACAGACATGGCTTGGATCTGGCGTTGCTGTGGCTATGGCATAGGCCGGCAGCAACAGCTCTGATCGACCCCTAGCCTAGGAACTTTCATATGCCGCAAGTGTAGCCCTAAAAAAGACAAACAAAGTATTTCAGTAGAGTTTTACGATGTACATGTGAAAATCTTAAACATATTTTCATAGATATATTCCAAAGTACATTATCATCGTGTTGCTTTTGTAATTGTAATCTTTAAAACTATGTTGTCTAATTGCTCATTGCTGGTAAACAGAAACATAATTGATTCTACATATTGAATTTTATATCCAGACACTTAATTTCTTCTATCATTTCTAAGAATTTTTCTGTGGATTATTTTTCTTTCAATAGTTAAATTATCTACAGTTCATGGCAGTTTGATCTCCTCCTTTCCTACTGTTACTGCATAATTCCTTATTCTTAGTTTATTGCACTAGCTAGAAGTTCATACTAATACAAGGTTGAATGGAGATGGTGATAATGAATATTGTTCCCTGAATCTGTTCCTTTAAGTATCTTCCTATTTTAAATGATATTTAAAGGAATATTTTGATAGATATTTTATCAGTTTTTAAAAGTTCTTTAATTTAATAAGAAATTTTTGTAATATACATTTATGTAGAAATTAATTCTTTTTTTCCCTACAACTATAGATCATGTGGTTTTTAACATTTACTCCTTCAATGAAGTAAATGGAATTTATAGATTTTCTAATACTAAATCAGTCTGCAGTTCTGGGACAAAGCCAACTTGATCATAATTACACTCCTTTTCTGGCTTTAGTATCAAAATTATAGTGGCCTCATATTTGAGAACCCTGGGAGCCAAACAGGAAAAGCACTATGTACAAAATAAGGTTTTTATATATGAAGTAGTTTTATCATTAAATTACCTATAAAGAGTGTGCTTCAACATGTCTTCATACTTGGAGCATGTGTGAATTCATGAGTATTTTTCTGCTTCTTGTCTGTTGATAATCTTTCTTATCTATAGGCATATTAGCCTTACAAAAAGCTAGAAAGCAATTCTCCCAACCAGATGTTTTTAATCCAAAGAAGATAAATTTAACCAAAAATATACAACAGAGTGAATGCAAGTGATGTTATTTAGGTTAAAAAAAAAACTACAATAACAATTTAAGGAAGTTCTTTAGTTATACAAGAAATAGAACACTTTGCATATTTAAAGGAAAAAGTATTCTTCCTCAAGTAGACTATAGGAAATGCATAACTTGCTTGAGTGTGGCTGATTCTAATGAAAAGATAAAGTAAAAGATTTAGATATATATCAAAAGAAAAACAGAGCAGTATTATTTATTTTCAATACATTAAAAAAACCACAAAACCCTTACTGTATTTGGGGTATTAGACTGGCATTAATACAACACATAATTTAGAAGCTTCAGCAAGAAAAGTGGATGCTCAAAAATAGTTTTTTAGGAGTCATCTTTTTATACGTTTTAGAATTATATAGCAGAGTTTCTAATATGGAAGGAAAGCTAGGATGAACTAATCTATATTTTTCAGTTTTTCTCAGCTTAAGAAAAGGCTACTTGTCAACTGCTGTCCACCCTCTATTTTGAACATGGACAGTTATTCTTTAAGAGATATATATGCTCAAGGAAAAATTATACAGCAGCTGCAGTCATGAAGAACTGCCCATCAGTTAGCACGGATTCCCACGGATGACCTGAGAGCCCCATTTCAATTAAAATGAAATAGACAGCATGTATACAGTGGAGCCAGACTCTTCCATCACTTTTTTCTTGCATACAATCATTGGGGATAATCTGTAATCCTGCCGTGAAAGGAAATAAACACAAATGCTACTTTCGCAGAGGAGATCATCTATCAAAAATACTTCCAAAATGTTCTAACTATAGTCCTTAAAAAAAAAAGATGACTCTAAATAAATATGAGGTTAACCAGTTAGAAGCTAAAAAGGTAAGGGACTTCCCAGAAATGAGATTCTACCCATGCTTTGAAAATGAACATCTGATTGCTGAATGGCTGTTATTACCTGATGACATACCGTACTCTTTAAAAAAAAGGAAATACGTATTTTTTCCATGTGACATACAAAATGCATATAAACTAGGAATTAATAATATTGTTTTCAAATCCTTTTATAAAAAAGCATTAGGGGAATTCCCATCATGGCACAGCAGTTAACGAATCCGACTAGGAACCATGAGGTTGTGGGTTCGATCCCTGGCCTTGCTCAGTGGGTTAAGGATCTGCCTTGCTGTGAGCTGTGGTGTAGGTCGCAACGCGGCTCGTATCCTGCGTTGCTGTGACTGTGGTGTATGTAGTCTGGCAGCTATAGCTCCGATTCCACCTCTAGCCTGGGAACCTCTACATGCGGCGGGTGAGGTCCTAAAACGACAAAAGACAAAAAAAAAAAAAAAAAGCATTAAACCAATCATTTACCTCCTTTCTCGCTTTCTAGTAGTTGTTTTACCTTATTCTTGGTTGACTTTTATTAGATTAAGTCTCTGATTATCTGTGTCCAGTACTCTGTCAGGTCTTTTCTAAAATACACACTTGCCAGCATTTCAGTTTAACCTTATCCTTAAATATTTACGCTCTAACAAAATGCATGCTTCTCTTAAAGTCTACACTGGTTAGAACAAGTATTAAATAGTATATTAATTTTATTTAAAACAACAAAAAATGATTCCAGGTGATCAGTAACTCCATCTTGAGTTCTTTCTTTTTTATCCTTATGTTTACTAATTTTGCTTGTCTGCTCTAGAATCCATATTGATCTTAATTTTTGATTTTCTGCTACTTTGTATTAATTGTGAAAATAGCCTTAATGACAATTACGAAGAACACATAAATTCACTGATTCATTAGCCTATTCTATATCCATTAATAAAAATAAGTGTAATCAACACTCTCTACTTTGTCTTAATAAACAGCATCAACTTCAGCAAGAAACTCTTTGCAATAGTTCCCATACCTAGATAATTAATGTTTTCGTACCAAACTTTCATGTTTGTTTCATTTTGTTTCTCTGATAGTTACAGCAGATTAAAGCATCACATACGAAACTCAATGGAGCTCCTTCCTATTAGCTGATGACAGCAAGTAGAAGGGTATTAAAATGCAGGAAATACTCCTCAAAGATAGTTTAGAAACAGTAAGAGAATTATCGTTCTATCTCTATTTTTGTAGGAAAAGAAGTGAGAAGAGTCCTTGCTTTATAAAGCTTTGAAATAATTAAATCAGATAACTTTAGTACACTTTATTATAATTTAATCTATACAATTCTTACCATCAAATCCCTTTGAGGGTAGACTTTAGATGAATGTAAGAAAAAAGAACAAGAGTTAAAGATGAAGGAATCATAAGGCAGAATTTTCTTCAGCAAATTATCCCAAAACATTCATCAAGAAACTGTTATGGTACCTCTTAAAACAACAATACAATAGAGACACAAAGAAGATGTGAAACACCTCTGATCCTTACATTGCCTACAATCTAAGTAGAAGGAGATCGGGCTACATCAGTCTAAAATTTGGAGGCATTACTGAAGTGAAATGAACTAACAGGAGAGGACAGACTTGGAGTTAAAGAGGGCAAGAAAAGTGGCAACAATTCTACACTACTCAAACTGCTATATATTTAAGTATTATGCTCAAATTCTAGTCAAATATATAGGAAATACAATCATATTTAAATAAGAAATTGCTCAAAAATACACTGAATATACATTAGAGTCTTAGCACTAAAGACATTAGGCTTTATGTACATATATATAACTTGTGCATAATATAATAGGCTTATCATATTAGAGGCCAAGGAAGTTATTTCCTAGAACAGATAATATGTTAAAATGTTTTAAAGTAAAAGCATTCCTAACTTATGCACCCATGAATTAATTCACATAATCATAGAGTCAAAATATTATAGATTACTTTTAGTGACTTCCTGAACTACATCCTTTAAAGAAAATCATATAATAACTTGTGGAACAGTTAAACAAGAAAAAAGGGGGATATATATCAAAGTAAGAGAGTAGGTCTATGATACTGAATTCAAATATCAACCATCCACCTGTTTGAACTCTTTCTACTTGCATAAGTAAACTGGTCTTCATAAGTTGTTGTAACCTCTACATTAAGCCCAAAAGTAGAGGGCTTAATGTTTAAGTTAGGTTCATTGTTTTATACTGCTTTATGTTTAGGATTGACAAAAAACACAGTTTGGCAGATATATATTCTCAGTTCAGGAAGAGAATTTAATAATAAGCAACTTCAGTCATCTGGAAATTAAATTTCTCACACTGGTTGGCCCAGGTGCAGATAAAATCATTGCAAGGCACTCTGTCCAAGATATTTTAAGAAAGGTGTTAAAAAAAAAAACCTACATGACATACACCTACGTACATGAGAAAATATATTTCTTTTCATGTGAGTACAATTTCAAACCAATATATAAAGACCCACTTTAATGTAAGAATTTACTAACAACAAATCTATCAATATCTGATTTAATATCTTACTTAAATAGCTACTATTTGTGATTTTCCCACATCCCTTTACTGAACTGATGTCTCTTTATAATTAAATCACTTTGAAACACAAAATCATTTCATTATATAGTATCCTAAAGTACTGCATTACTATTAAGTGAAGGATGTTAAGATGGATTCACAAGTCAGAAAGTTTTTCACACATTTTTTTCATTCATTTAAAATGTTAGAAATATACATTCAATTTAAATATCTGCTACAGAATTTTAAAACATAAGCATACTTTTAATAATAGCTGTGACAAAAGGACAATATTGTAATATCTTTCCTATTCTCCATCACAACACAAATCTCTCTAACAACAGGTTTTTGTATGTTCAATTAAAACATGTATTGTGACCTATAAGTATTTAGTATCATCTCATTTTGAAATATTAACACAAAAATTTTGTGTTAAAATCCACATGCCAATAAATATGGACACAATTTCTTAGATACCTGACCTTCCCAATTCATTAAGAACATCTTTTTTTCTTATTTAAATGGGGGTGAAATTTACTTTAAAACTTACAATAAGCTGAAAAAGACAAATGATATTAATCAGAGCTGTCAATTGTCCATTTATTAAGAAATAATGGTGGTCATGCACATACCAGGGAGAAGAGAATATCATAGCTAATCCTAAATTACTGTTAAATTACAATCTTCTTCCCACTATCTGGGGTCAGACTCGTGTGGATTAACCAGAGCAGAGTTACAGAAAGACCTAGGATATGCTCGCCTTACCCACAGGCCTCAGCAGCTAATCAACAGTTGACTAGGGCTGACTGCCTGGCAGGGAGAAAGAAGAGGAACCTAGTTAATTCTTTCGCAGACAACATAGACCCCCCCAGATTTACAAAATCCCAACTTAAAAAATATTACCGAAAGGAAAAAAAAAAACTACTCACTAAATCTTCATAAATAAAGGGCCAGTGAACTAAGTGCATACATCTAGAGTTGAACCAAGTGAAATTACAGTTCTGTAGGTCTGTAGTTCTACAGGTTTACCTTACAGTATTATAGGTAAACAATTGAAAGTTCTAGGAAGATTAAAAATTATATGATAATGACAACTAAATAAGGTTTTTAATATCTCACATTTATTGCTGATATAATTTTTAAATAAGCCATACCCAGAAATATGTAATAAAATTTTGTAACTGTTGAGTCAGGTAACTAGTCAGAAATTTGACAGAATGAAAGGCAAATAAAATATGCAATGCAAGTAAATAGGACTACCTCATTTTGGGCATAAACAGGGTGGATATAGAAGGCCACCAAAAGACAAACTATTATAACTAATCACCCACTTAGAAGGATTGTGAACAGAAGATGAAACTCGGATTTAGGGCTGTGACAGTTTGTTGAAACAGAGAAATCGTGGCTGTTTGTCAGGAAAGGCCAGGGCAGAAGATCCAGCCAGAAGGAGGCTGGAGACGACCTGGAATTCTAGTCATTAAAAGACAGAGTTGAACTAGATCATCTCTGAGGATCTTTCCAGACTAAAAACAACATGATTCTGATTGGGTTACCTCAGTCCTCCATACATCAATTCACTTCTCCCTGGTTTTCCTCAGATAAGGAGAGTTCTCCCATGTGGTGCTGTGGAAGTCCTCTGCACAAGGAGGCTCTTTATCTTTCTCTCATATTTTAATGTGCATTTGAATCACTTGGAGATATCATCAAATGCAGAATCTAATTCAGAAGATCTAGGTGGGAGCATGAGATTCTTTATTTCTCTCTCTTTTTTTTTTTTTTTTGTCTTTTTGCCTTTATGTAGAGCCGCACCCGCGGCATATGGAGGTTCCCAGGCTAGGGGTCTAACAGGAGCTGTAGCCGCCGGCCTCCGCCACAGCCACAGCAATGCGGGATCCGAGCCGCGTCTGTGACCTACACCACAGCTCATGGCAACGCCGGATCCTTAACCCACTGAGCAAGGTCAGGGGTCGAACCCGCAACCTCGTGGTTCTTAGTCGGATTCGTTAACCACTGAGCCAAGAAGGGAACTCTGAGATTCTTTATTTCTAACAGTCTCTCAGATAATGCAGATGCTGCTGGTTCATGGACCCTAGTTTGAATAGCAAAGGTCTGAAGATACTCTGGAAGTCTCCATGGCCTTGAAAAAAGCAGCAGCAGCATACACTAGATTTCCTAAACAATAGTTCAATGAAATACTCATGTTCTAGAAGAAATCTAAGGCCTATTTACCAGTTTAATTTGTTTTCAAGTCCCATGTAACAAAGATACAATTTCCATTCTACTGCTAATATTTAACTTTACAACCACAATTTAATTGTGTCAGTTAGAAAGACAACACCACCAACATGTCATTTATGCAGTAGTTCTCAGGAAATTCAGGTTGTAAATAGCTATGTTCTATTTCAGAAGCAACAGTATTGACATTTGGGGTTTATTATCAAAAATTTGACTTTATCCTTTAATGAAACATAAAGTACTCTGTCAAAGCTCAATTGAAATCCAATTTCTTTCTATATGTAATTTGGTTTTGATCATTAAAAAACCTGAAATCATTATTTCTGTTAAGGGAAAAAAATGAATCCAAATATTTTAAAGGTGATCTACAAAACAAGGATGAGAGACTATACTTCTTTATCTTAAAAAAAAGAGAGAGAGAGAAGAAAACAAGTGCCCAATACTAGCATATGAAATCTAAAAATCAAAAATGCTATAAAAAGGCAGCTGGACTTACTAATATGTTTAACTATCTTTAAGTCAGTTGTTTGAAATTTAGACCATAAATTCCCAATTAAAAATTTTGTTATCCCTAAGATAGAGTATAACACATACTCACACTAACAACTGGGTTGAAATATTGCTGTCTGTATTGCCAAAATAAATATACTTCTGAAAATATAATAATTTAAAAGAAAAATGTTGCAATTAAATAAATCATTTTTAGTTTACACGAGATGCTAATGTATAACAAGGCACATCTGAGGACAAAGAGGGATGCAGCAAAATGTCTGGGTTTCCTCCCACAAGTGTTTTAGACTCTGCCTGATCATGGCTGCAGTTTAAAATTTTATTTTTGTACCTTGAGACAGAAGACTTCACTTGCATGATTTCTGTACATTAATAATAATTAAGGATTCCCTGTTGCTTAAACTATTAAGCTGATCATTTTATTAACAGTTTATGAATAGAAATGTTAAAAAACAAAAGGAGTAGAGATGTTTTTGAAGGTAAAATCTGGAATAGAAAGAGATGAAGAAAATTTGTTGCAGGGGTTGCCTACTGTGGAAAACGTGGAATGCAGGACAGGAGAAAAGAGGTGGAAAGCATACCTTATAAAGGAAAAGATGGGGTTTGGGAAACATTGGGTCAGAAATTTCTTCACTGGTCTAGAGAGAGGCTAGGAAAAGACTGGGCAATGCTGTAGAGAGTAGGTGACATGACATATATGTTGTTTTAAGAGATAATTAGTTTACCAGTAGTTGAAGATGGAATTTGAAACAGAGAAAAAGCATTTCCAAAGGGTCATGATATGAAATGGAAGGATGGGTGCAAATAAAGTTGGTGCTGCTGGAAGACAAAGTGTCTCGGAGACTAATAAGAGTACTGAGATCTTCAGACGGTTCGTATAATGTATTCTTTATACAACAGAATACCATGGAAAGGTTGTAAGTAGGAGTAAACATCTTCAGAATTCTTTATGGATGATAGTCTGGCATTATAGATAATTGATTGGATTGTGGAAAGACTTAGATAGGGAATGTGCCATGCACAGTGTGTGGAAAGTTTGAAGCATAGTTTCAGTAGTAAATGGGAGGGAAAAAAGCAATGCTGGAGGGGGGCTGAGGAGTATGAATTTTCAAAATTGAAGAAGGTAAATGAGAACCACTTTTTGAGAGCTTGGTTATTGGGATGGAACCAAGGTGGGGAGGGAAGGGTGGGTATTGAGAGGAAACTGGAAAGACCTGGAGGTTTCTAGCTTTGTTTAAGTGGATAAATAGGGAATAAAGGAAGAAAATTAGTATGTGAAAGAACACGGTAAGTTAATATTCAGATAAATGCTTTTGAGCTACATTCAATGAGACAATAAGACCCAAATCTGAATCCTGAGGAAGAGATTGAGGTCAAGAGCATTTGGATATTTAAGTCATTTGAGTGGATTAAATCCCCAAGGGAACACATGAGGTGTGAAAAGATAAGAGGGTCTAGAATCAATATTTAGGAAACATCAAAATTTAAGGAAAGAATAGAGTAAAAGAAACTTATAGAGGAGCCTGGGAAATGTTTAGCAATGCACTTTGTAAGCTGAGAAAAGTGGTGTCAAGAGGTTTGCTGAGAAGAGAACTGCTATCAATGTTAAAGACTAGAGGGAGATGAAAGAACAACTGCTGAAAAATGACCTGATATCACCACTGATCTTTTTGGTTTCACAAAAGCAGTAAGCTTAGAAATCAGATTTCAGCAGGTTGAATAAAAAAGGGGAAGTTGAAAACAAAAAACAAAACAAAACGAAAAAACAATGAGTAAAATGGTTCTTCAGAGGTCTCTGAACAGGAATGAAGTTGTACCTACATGGTATATGAGATTCAGAAAGGTTTGTTTGTTAGGACAGGATAGACTTGGTCACACTGATACACTGCAGGAAAGAAAGTAATAAGGGATGTGAGGATAAAGATGTAGAAGAGAATAAGGATAACTGAAGTAGGAGATCACACTCCAGGGCAAAGGTGGAAGATGGTTTTCAAGTGGAACCCTGTCACTGGATTGTGTACATTTTCTGGATTACACCTAAGACATGACTCCTTTAAGTTAGCAGTTTCTTTGAATTTGCGCCACAGCCATTACCAAATGCCAGAAACTGAAATTTAAGAAATAGAGAAGTTTTCTAAACATTGAAAGTAAGGAACTCTTGAAATCAATGTGACCTTTCAGAGGTAAAAGGCTTCCCTCTCTTATTTTATTTATGTTTTTACTAAAAAACATATCGATGAACTAGCAGATCAATGCTTGTTCTTCTTACAAAATAAAAAAAATTTAGAAGTACTAAGGATTAGTTAATGGGTTTTCTATTTTCATGCCATAATTATATCTCCCAAAATGTATCTAACAGTCATTCAATTGAATATCTTCAAACACATCTTGAAATATCTGACATCAGGGATTTCTAATAAAATAGAATCTAAGATACCTATTTTTTTCCCCATCTAAACTCATTACTATTAAAGTCATAGCTGGAAAAACATTATTTAATTGATTTTATTCTTAAAATAAGAAGGTAGAGTCATTTTCTTTTCTGTCTGCACTTGTATTTTGTTTTTTAATAACTCAGACTCACTTGGAAAATGCTGAATAGAAAATAGGCTAACATTCTTAAACAGAAATATAAAGAAACACTGGAACATCTGCTCTATCTGCTTACCTCAAAATGTGAAGATATGTTAAATCAGATTTTGAATGTATTTTGTTTTATTTCATTAAACAAGAGTGTTGGGAAGATTACAAGAAGATTCACTGAAAAAAGAATCATTAAGGTCAAAAGTTCAAAGCCAGACACATTTCAATATTGGGGCAGATATTATTATGGCATTAAACATGACCAAAGAAAGCTTTTCACAGGACTATATACTTGCATTTGTTAAAAAAAAAAAAAAAAGGTATTTCAGAGTCCAAGAGACCATATAGATATCTATAGATCTTCAAGTTATTATTTTTTTCCTTTTGTCTTTCTGAATATGTGGCTTTGCCCTAATCACTCTAAAGCACCTATCTGACTGAGTGGAGGTTACAATTAGTAACTAAGCATTCTGTTTTGAATTAATATTGTAGCGCTTTTGTGACATAAGGAATTTAAAGAAAAAGAATAATGTAATATTCAGTTTCTTTCATGCAAAATAGGATTTATGGAGCCAGAAAGGCTTGTCAGTCCAAATACCAACTTGAGAGAAAATACTGTTTGTCTCCCCTTTTAGCAAACTAAGGCACAAGCTTGTCTCCCTGACCATACAGCTTTAACGTATGGGACATTGAAACAGGAACAGGATATGATATATAAGAGAGATTGTCCCTTGACTGACCTAAAGGAGGAAAGGGAAGAGGAAGGAAGCTGAACAAGATGGGCTCACATGTGAGTTGATTTTCCCTTCTCTGTGCTCTCCTTAGAGAAGCAGCAGCTTACTGGATTAGCAAGGGCAATACTAAGGGCAGGGCTGGGCCTTGGTGACTGCCCCTCAGACTGCCCCTCAGGCTGCCCCAGATGGCAAAGCCACACCACCTTGGCAGGAGAGCACCGTCCATGAGGAAGGAAGACCCCAGGTTTAATCTGCTTAAACACTGCTGATGATCCCTTGGTTCCCACAGTCTGAAAGGAAAGCAGAAGCAGCTGAGAATCTGATTGGGGCCGCTACCCAAGAGGCTGCCATAATGCAGGGAGGCTGCAAAGCAGACGGTTCTGTGGAATCACACTGGATGCACATGAAGGTCTGAGAGGAACAGAGGGCAGGAGCAGGAGAGGAGGTGAAATGAAGCTGGCCAGCAATCTGGGGAACACTGCCTGAGATGAAATGCAGCAGATGGCAATTTATAGCAACTACAGACCCCATCCATGAAGTGACCATGGTCAGGGAAGCAACAACCAAATGGATGAAAACTTCACTCAATGCCAGAGGAGATCAATCTTCTCTCCTGCCTCAGACTCATATGCTGACCTCTGCCAGGATGTCGAGGAGGTTATCCTGAGAGACTAAGCTTTCTCGGCCCAAGGCAGATTAAAAGTGAGAGTTTAAAATGTTAAACTAGATCCGACATTTAGTTCACTCTCCCCCACGAATTTTCTTTACTACTCCACCACCGGTCTTCCAACCTCAGGCACTGAGAGTCCATTGTTTTGGCTGTTGAAACTGTCATCATCTTTGACTCCTCTTTTCTCAAACTCCACAACCACCTGCCCCTTTGCTCACTCTGCTCCAGCCACACTGGCTTCTCTGTAATTCTGCAAATATGCAGGACACACAGCTGCCTCAAGGCCCTTGCACTAGTGTTTCTATCTGGGATGCTCTTCCCCCAGATATGCCCAGAAGATTAATTATATACTAAATGAAGGAGATCACATTTCCCTACACATCCATTTGCTCTTGACACTACAGGTGCTCATAGGTGATTATTGATTCCTTGTGTATGTCCTTATAACCATATTCTGATTGTCAACTTTGCCCATTCCCCAGTACAGCCCCAGACTAAGCAATCTCTGATGAGAGTCAAACCAAAACTAAGAGTCACATGGAAAAATAGCAATTAACATTTACTGAGTACGGTTTCAATGTACTCAGTCATGTTTCCAATCAATTTACCTATATCGCTGCAACTGATACAACTCTTCCAGGTAAATAATATTATTAACTCCATTTAACGAATGAGACAACAGGGACAAAAAGACTGGGAAAGTATGCCAAGGTCAAAATGCCATAAACCAGGAATCAAACTTAGGCAGTGGGAATTCAGAGTCCATGCATTTCCACAGGTTGCCAGGATACCTTGCAGCAAGCACATGAGTATTTTGTGCACAAGACTATAATAAGAGCTATTTCTTTAAAAATAAGCAAAAACATTTGTGAGAGATGCAGTAACACAAATACATAAAGCAAAACACTAACCAAAAGATCCATACATAGCAGGGTTCTTTATTTATCTAAATGTAATCATCCAAAAATACAGTCTAAAAGGGCTGTTTTTACTATTCTTATGGTAATTCTGGAGAGAACAGAACTAAAGGAAAAGTTCTCAAAACAGAGAGTAAAAATTATACAGACTGACAGATATGTGGGAACAAGGAGGCCAGAGATAAAAGGCAGACAAAATCAATCACTGCTTTGTTTAAAACAGTAAAACCTTGGAAAAAAATCACTTAAATTTTCAGGGTCCATTCATTCATATGTAATAGAGACAGTTATAAACACATAAGGTGTAAAGGAACCCTACCAGTTCTCGAAACTATGATTATCTCCTAGTCAAAATTAAGTTATGCAAATAAGTTCACCAGCACCTAACCATGAAACTTCATTCTCCATAACATTCCAAGGTGTTATAACACTCCTTCAGTTACTAACTTTCTGCAGACTGTATTTGTCACGACACACTGAAAGATCCTTTTATTGAATAGTATCAGTTTTTGAGAACTTAGGTCCTATTCAAATTTAAAATTTTAAAAATTCAAAAGCTAAAAAATAAGAAGTTAGAAAAGATTGTTCAGTACTTTAGGTTGGATATCTCATCTTCTTATACTGACAATTTCTAATTCAAAAATTAAAATCAATGTAATCTATTTTTCAGATTTTTATTGAGAAAATAATAGAATCGCATGCAGTCACTAGAAATAACAGAGAGAGACAGATGTCTTAGACCCTTCATCCCCTTTCCTCTGATGGTCCCAGTCTGCATAACTGCCATTCAGTACTACAACCAGGAAGCTGACATGGATACAATCCACAAACTTTACGTGGGCTTCATCAGTTTTTACCTGCACTTTTGTGTGTATGCGTGTGTGTGTATTTAATTCTGTGCAATTTTATCATCTCATTACACATGCAGATTCGTGTGAACATGAACACAGTCAAGATCCAGAAAGTCCCTACACAAAGATCTCTCATCCTACCCTTTTACAGACACAGATACCATACTCCCTTCCTATTTCTTCTTCCTTTTTTTAATAATAAAACAAAACCAAAGAAAAGAAAATTGGGCAATAACATCTTAATTTAGACTCAACTCACAAAATGATTACTGATAAAACTAAACTACCAGAATTAAGAAACTATTAAGAGTAGCAAGACAGATGCTTATGTAATGGGAAAAACACACTAAAAATAACATCTTTATTTGTTCCTTCCCACACAATTAAATACAGAATGACAGTATTTCTGGGAAATAATTTCAATATATATCTGCAAATCATGAGGTGATTTCACTAATATTAAATTGGATTTAGACAGCCAATGTTCATTTGGAGACTAAAGAAAACCATCAAGCAAACGTTCCAGCCAAAAGTTAACATTTTAGCCAAAAGAATTTTCAAACTAAATTTTCTAAGAAGAAAAAAAGAGTTGTGATATACTAGATAAAATTTAGGATTTGGTTACTTGAAAATGATTATTTATGGGTGTTAGACAAATGAGATGTCATATATATATATGTTTTCATATTTTATATGTAGTTATATTACTGTATAAGGATTATATATATATTAGAATTCTGAGGCTCTAGTGGAAATACATTTATTTTCTCATCACATCTGTATTTCAACAATAGCAAACAACTTACTATAGATTTTTAGGGCTACTCCTAATAAGCTAAAAAACTACAAAAGTGCCTTAGGCCCACATTTTTATGCTTGAACAATGGAAAGGTAAGCTGACTAATTTTCTATAAAAGACAGAACAACATTGAATTATGCCAAAATTTCACCTTGATCAATTCTATCTTTACTTTTCTCAATCTTCCCATCCCTTCCCTTCTTTTCTTCCTTCCTTCATTTCTTCCTTCCTTTTTAAACCCTTATGTCATGGAAATTTTCAAATCTATTGAAAAGCAAAGTGCTAGATCAGTATAATGGACTGATATACATATTACCCAGTTACAGCTTTTATCAATACCTGAATAATCTTTTACACATATACCCAAGCTACTTTCATTATCCCATTACAATTATCCTGAAGCAAACAATGTCATCTGTAAATATTTATTCTGAATATTATTTTGGCTAAAATAAGTCTTATTTAAACATAACTATAATACCTTGATCACACCAAAAATTATTTCTTTAATAGCACATCACAAACATTATTATGCAGTGTTCTTATTTCCCTGCCTTTTGTTTTTTCATGTTTGTTGGGATCATGCATTACATTAACTGATAGGCTTCTTAAATTGCTTTTAATCTATAGATTCTCCTTCCAATTCTTTTTATTTTCCTTATAATTTTGTTGTTGAGAAAACAGATCTTCTGTCTTGTAAAGTTTTCTACAGTCTGAACTCTGCTGATTGAAATGATTCTTATACATTTATCATAAATTGGTAATTAGATCTAGAACCTTGATCAGACTCAGGTTCAATTTTGTGCATATGTTTATGACAGAGAGGAAGCAAGACTATTTCATAAAGAATAAAGAGCATGGTGGTTTTAAAAACACCTGAAAACCTTCAATACTTCCCCCACTGAGAGGTGGGAGGAGGGCCATGTCCCCCTTCTGGAAGATGAACCAGCTTGTGAGTAGCTTGCAGCCAACAGGATTCAGGGAAGTGGTGCCCTTGACTTCTATAGTTAGGTTAGGAGAGGCAATGCAGTTTCCACATTCTTTCCCAGGTCACTTGTGCTAGAAGCGCTGAGGCTGCCTCACCAGGAGGAAATGGAGCCTTATGGAGATTCTCCAGTAGGCAATCATAGTCTCTGAATCCTCCCAGCAGATACCAGACATTGAAGAGGCATTTCTCTTCATTCCTGCATATTACTACACATTCTGGAGGTATCATTCTTTTTGTCCATCAGTGCCCTACTGGTGAACATTGGGTTATTTCCTCTTTCACTATTAAAAAGTGCTTTAATAAATAGCATCATGCATGGGTTTCGCTGTATCTCTGCCCATATATCTGTGACATGGATTCCTAGAAGTAGGATCAAGGAGTCAAAAGTAAATGTTTATGAAAATTAAGATTTAAAGGCACCTTCAAAGGGTACCATTTTGGAGTCCCATAAGCAATGCATAAAATAGCCTGTTTCCTCACAGTTTCCAGCCCCACTGTTTATATAACAGGGGTATCACCTCTTCTCTATAAAACTTGCAAATATTTTCCCTAATCTGTAATTTGCTTTTTTATTTTGCTTATGGTGGTTTTCAGCCGTTAAAAAAAAACTTCTATGCAATCAAATACACCAATTTTTTTATCCCTATTGTATCTGAATTTTAGCTAATAGGCAACATTTGCCTACTGCCAGACTACAGAGGCATTGCCCACGTTCTTTCTACTATTTGTACAATTTCATTTTTTATACTAAAATCTCTGATTCATTTAAAATATATTCCAATAGATGGTGTCAGGAATGGACGTAATTTTATATTTTTTCCATATAGATATCCAGTTGTTCTAGTACACTTATTAAAAAATCTATACATCTCCTCTGATTTAAAATTCTAGCTTTATTGTAAACTAAATTTCTTTAAGTATTTGGTCTGCCTCTGGATTTTCTATTCTGTACCATAGGTCAGCCTAGTCAAAAAAAAAATTTTAAGCAAGAGAGTTTAGAACTACCCTTTTCCCTTGCTCTTCTTTTTCAGGATTTTGCTCGATACTCATGCTTTTTCATTCTTCCCAGTGAATTTGACAATTGGCTTTCCAAGCATGAGTTAAAAGAAAGAAAAAAAAAAGAGTTCCCATAGTGGCTCAGTGGAAGCGAATCCGACTAGTAACCATCAGGTTGCAGGTCCGATCCCTGGCCTTGCTCAGTGGGTTAAGGATCCAGCATTGCCATGAGCTGTGGTGTAGGTCACAGATGCAACTTGGATCTGGCATTGCTATGGCTGTGGCATAGGCTGGCAGCGACAATTCCAACTGGACCCCTGGCCTGGGAGGGAACCTCATATGCCGAGGGTGAGGACCTAAAAAACAAAAAAACAAAACAAAAAAAAAAAAAAAAAAAAAAAAAAAAAAAAAAAAAGAAAAAAGAAAAACAAGAAATGAGATAATATGTGTATGCGATTGTATAAAAGTCATAAATTATATTAGGAATAAATGACTTCTTTTTTTGTCTTTTTGCCTTTTCTAGGGCCACACTCGTGGCATATGGAGGTTCCCAGCCTAGGGGTCTAACAGGCGCTGTAGCTGTCGGCCTTCGCAACAGCCACAGCAACGCGGGATACGAGCTGCGTCTGCAACCTACACCACAGCTCAGCTCAGCTCAGGACAATGCCAGATCCTTAACCCACTTAGTGATGCCAGAGATCGAACCCGCAACCTCATGGTTCCTAGTCAGATTTGTTAACCACTGAGCCACAACGGGAACTCCTAAATGACATTAGTGTAATATTTGAGTCTTCCTATCCAAGAAAATAGTATCCCTTCCAGTATACTTCTGCCTTTCAGGTGTGTTTATTTTCCTCATATGCTTTTTTTTTTTTGTTAATTTTATTGGAGTATAGTTGACTTACAAAGTTGTGTTAGTTTCAGGTTTACAGTAACGTAAATTTGTTATACATATATACATATCCATTTCTAAGGTGAGATACACCTAAGTATTTAATTTTCTTTTTTATAGAATAGGGTCTTCACTTACATTTTATTAACTGGATTTTTCCCTGAATTTTTATTTCTTATTACCAACATTGTGATAGTTCACAAACGAAATGTCAAGTGAAATATTTGCCTTGATTAAGGATAATATCTGATCAATGTAGGTTCCACCATCTAACTGTACACAGGGTATTAAGAACTAAAGCATAATGTGGAGCTAGAACAAACCTGTAATGAGATCAATATGTATTTCACATTTGTGTCTCTATAATCAACTCATATTTGGCAAAACTGGATTGTCATATTTGTATTTCAGACTGCAAAGCAATGTGGCAAATCTAAAAAATAGAAGAGTAACGAAGAATAAGAGAATGGTTAAAATAAGAACTCTCTGTTTTAAAAAAATTAGCCAGCACAACAATTAATTCTGGACTAGTAATTATTTTTGAGCCCTGACTTTTGGGGGCCAGTAACAGATATTTTATACCTATAGCTATCTGAAAAACACAGCTATTTGTTAAGGGTACTTATGAACAATCTCAGACTGATGAAATCATGTTGTAAATTGGCACAAACATAATCTACATTGCCAAAGCGTTTTTAATGCAGAAACAGTTTTTGTGTTCTTCTCATCTGCCTTCTCTGATAATTTGTTACTAGGCAACAGTTCTTACTTACTCTATTTTCTCATGGGAGACCCCAGAATTATGGTAAGAAATCAGTATATTACGCTGAGTATAGGACAGAAGAAAAGTTAAGAAATTCTAATTAAGCGCTAAGAAACAAGATATATCTATTCTCACCCACTTCACAGTTGACTGGACCACCTACTGAAATAATAATTGTGAAAACTACACTGCTGTAAAAAAGTAAAAATAACTTATCCATGTCATAAAACCTAATTTCCTGAACTTTTCCTCAGATTATTATAGGATTATAAATTTTAAAGTAATAGATATTTCTATTTACACACTGTCGTTAAGTAGTATACAACTAAATACAAAATCAAGCAAGTCATTTACAATTTACAGTTCTCCTAAAAACAAAAATAATATCTAATTAACCCTTTGTTGTTTGATCTACACAGCAACTTGCCCAAGCAGCTTGTTACTATTAAGGAATTTTACAGCATGCACATGCCATTGACTTTAAGTGGATATTTTCTTAAACAGATTAAAAAAATATCAAATGTGATTTAGAATAACTAGAACTGACAATGTGCAAACTCCAACAAAACATTTACAAAGAACAATTTCAAGACCATAATATGATTGTGAAATACATCATCTGATATTCAAATTGCCCAATAGTTTTATTTAAAATGATAAAAGAAATTTCAGGCTAAAATCATTAACTTGCATACTCTAGAGCATTAAAGTAAATCTTTAAAACTCACCAAATACAATAAACAGCCACCCCCTTAAGAAAACAAAGTATAGCACCCCAAAACAAGAGAGCTCTTTTGGCTTACAGGAGAGGTTATCTAATTTTGTTTATTTTTCAAATCTCCAAAAATGATTTTCATCATGTATACAGACTGAGGTAAATGTTAAACTGAGACAATATAAAACCAATGAATCCACATACGATACCTTCCCTATAACTACTGTAAATCAGTTATTTATTACTTGTTCTTTTTCTTTCTCATGAGGGAAAAAGAGCACTCTTTTTAAAGTTAGTTTTGAAAATTGACATATGAAACTATGTACAGTCTATACATGTGTGTATGTATGTATTTTTTACCACACTAATATGATACCTATATAGCATCAAATAACACATAAAACAATTGCTGTCCCTTCACATATACCAAGAAGCTACAGCATAAAATATAAATGGAATTGCAATAGTAGTGTATTTGTTTTTGTTTGTTTTGGCAGTGCCTGCAGCATGTGGAAGTTTCCAGACCAGCTATCAAATCTGTGCCACAGCAGCAACCCGAGCCACTGCAATGAAAATGCCAGATCCTTAACCCCTACACCACAAGGGAACTCCCTGTGTGTGCTTTTTTATAATGGAGTGAAAATAATTCTACAGCTCTACAGCCCTAATGCTAGTTATTTAGGTATTTGTATGCCGATTCATTCCCCCACACTTTTTTTTTTGGCCACACCCATGGCATGTGAACATTCCTGATCCTGAACCCACCACACTGCAAGGGAATTCCACCAATTCATTCTCGATTATCTTATTCTATTACAAACACAAGTATATGAAAGTAATTTGTTCCTTCTAGTGTAATTCCAATGACTAAACATGGCCACCATAGAGAATTATTGCATAACAGTATAATTCAATAATATTTAAAAAGAAATTTTTAAATTTGAAACTTTTGGAGGAAAATTGAATATAAGAAGGTAGAAAAGTTTGAAAATATAGACACTAGATTTAAGATGTGCCTCCAACACAGTAAGGGGTTTGAGACAGATAACTCCAAGGAAAAGTAATGCACACACTCTCTAAATTGACATGTCTCAAATCCTGTATCGGAGCCTCTTGATCATTTTAACTTCTGCACTTTCAACTGACCCTATCAGATCCAGTCAGGCTGTTGTGAATATTTTTAGGGATGTAAAAGGAGGCCCAAGAGTCTGCACTCTTCTCATCCCACCCTAGACTCTATCTAGCACCATGCAGGGTCTCAGGAAGACAAGTGGGGAAAGCACTGAACATCTGATCTCTCTCAGACTCTGCAGCCATCTCTTGAGCCTACAGATATTCATACTGTCCTTGAGAAGAGAGATCTAGGGAAGGGGCCTGAACTTTGCCTCCAAGGAGGGTCTGGCAGTTTGATCAGAGAACTCTGAGGTCTAGTACCCAAGAGCATGGCCTATAAAAGGGAGATTCTGGGGCTATGAATGGGAAGCTGTCTATTTATGGCCCCATATATGCCTCATCCCAAAGAAGGGTGCTCTAAAGTATAAGACCCCAGGCAAGCACTCAAATTTATCCTCAAAGGGCAGCTCAAGGTAGCAAGAGTAATCATCTGGACTTCTGTAGTTGTTCCACTGGAAGCCTTCTTAAAGTTTTGCCAATCAATCTATCTCGGTGAGAAAAACATCAGCTATTCCACCACAAATATCCTGAAATGACAAATAACCAAGCCTGTAGTAAGGATACACTTTCCCTAAGCCTGTATTCCCCAATTAGATCCAACTCAGGCTGGACCAGCAATCTACCTCCAACTGCCTTATAACCTACAATCCCTAAACTGTAACATGCAAGGTTAGTTTGCCAGATAATGCTCTGATCCACCAGGAAAGAATGTAAAAATTAATCACATCAAAAGGTAATCGAGGTAGCCACAGTATACTAAAATCAAACAATAGTGTAGCTTCTTGTCATGACCAATATTAGAATAGCTATCAAGAAAAGCACTTTATATGAGAGGCATTATAAATCAATAACATTTTTCCCTTGAGTAAAAGGAATCCTCACAGTCACTCACTGAAAACATCTGGTAGTTGATATAAAGCACTCTTGATACCAAACCACATTTCCATGTTCATCTTATTTCCTTCTTTTCCCATTTCTCATCTGCTGAAACTTACTCCTGCTCCTCATCTAAGGGAACCATTTTCTATTTATGCCTTCCTGGATATCTTCCTATTTCCTAGACAAGCATGGCTTTTTTAGAATTCTGACTTGTATAGATCGTTTTCATTTCCTACTTCTTCACCTGGCAAACTCCTATTTAACCTTCAGAGTCCAATTAAAATAGCTCTCATTTCCTTGACTCATCCATACAGAGCTAATGTTTCCATTATGTGTATATAGGATTTTATTAATATCTATAGCAATATATCCAAAGGTACATTGAAGTGAATATCTAGACTACTGGGCTATTCCTCCTCTAGGGAAGGGATAGGGTCTTATAATTCTTTGAATCTCCCCAGTCTTACACAGAGTGGGTTTATTTTTGTGGTATTTAAAACAGAAAATGTTTTAAAATGAGAATAACTTCTGTTTAGCATCACTTATAGGTACTGGATAAAAGAGAAACCTGCAGTAATCATAGTGATTTGGTTTCTAATTTTATGTAGTTTGTATTCATCATCCTACAACTAGTCTTTTTCACAAAGAATCAAGAGTCAGCTGCTAGGAAAATACTGGTTTTAGAAAGTATGTAAACCAACTGGAGCCCAGCCATTCAATGCTGCAGTTTCCTATTTTATTTTTTAGCATCTAATGTTTATTTCTCTCGCTCTGCTGACTAGTGTAAAGTTAGAAAATTCAATTCTATGAATATTATTTATGCACATGGGATACAATTTTAATATTCTGAAAAAGTAAAGCTACTTGTAAGAATACACTGAATACTGTATTCATTTTCAATATAGCAGAGGCCAGCAAAATATCAAAATGTAAATCTCAGACATCTAATTGAACAAAGTATTCCTCTTCAACAAGCCCATGTTTTCTTTACGATGTGTGTACATAACTGGAATCTTTAAATCTCCACATGAGCGTACATGGGTTGCATCATTCACTCAAGCAGTAATATATGCACACACGTGTGCACACACAAACACAAAGCTATTTCTGTCAGTAGAAATATAAACACCACCATTTGAAGATGAAAAACACAACAGATAAGTAAGAGAAGGGAGGCTACTGCTGATAAGCCATTAGGTAAATGGAACATTAAGGTTATTTCTAAGTGTTATGTGTAAGTACACGTGAGCAAACAAGTGTGTGGGGGTACAACTAAACAGAAGGCACGATACAGCGCGGTTTCTCAGTGCCAACTTAGAATCAACTAATATCGACAGGAAAAGATCTAGAAAATGACCCAAGCTCTCTCATATTTTCCTCATGCTGACTGTAGCTACATCACTTCAAAGCCCCCATAAAACCAACAGCCAAGAACTACTTTCCCCACCACCCCATCACACTCTCTACTCATACTCCTCACCAGAGAAAAAAATCAAACCATATCCTAGAAGCAGTACATTAACACCTTACAAAACATGGAACATCTTAAGAATATCAATATTGTCCAATCACTCAAATATCATATTATCAAAAGGCCAATTTCCACTTAAGCCAACTGAAGGCCAAAATGACCCTTGGAAAGTATCAATTATATAAGATCACTTTATTTTTAAAAAGTAATTATAAAATCTGAAAAACAGTCTCACAATGAGTAAGTAGAGCATAAACACAGCCTTCCCACATACTTTATCCTTCGAAAATGTGCCTCAGCCATAATTTGAAAAACAAAATCCAAACTTCCCACAAGCCAGTAAGTCAGGAAACAAAAATTTTTTGAACTCTTACTATTTGTCAGGCATTATTCTACTAGGCGGGGGCAAAGCTCATATGATTAAAAATTAAAAATAAGATAATTCCAGACACTGATAAAGCAATGGAGACAATATAGAAACATGTGAAAGCAAGTTGGAATTATGGAAGACAGTTTCGCTGTGGAGGTGATACTGAAGTCAAGAAAGAGAGGAAAAGGGACTCGAAGTTAAAATTTTCCAAAAAATAAAAAAAAGAGAGAGAGTGATAAAGGAACAAGAACAAATGGCCCAAGACAAGAATGATGTTGGCAGACTAGAGATTAATTAAAGAGGGGCCAAGGACTGAGTGAATGTTTAGCTGAGGAATGCCTTGATCTACCTTATATAACAGCCATTACTTGCTGTATGGCCTTGGGCAAATTACTTAACCTCTCTGAATCTGTTTCCTCATCTGTTAAACAGGCAAAAGTAACAGCACCTAAAGCAGATAGTTCTGGTAAGGATTAACTGAGTGAACATTTTAGCACTTAGAATAGTATGTGGCACAGTAATTGTGAAATGACTTCGCTGCTGTCTTATTAGCATTAATATTACCCATGTCATCATCAGTTTAAAAATATTCATTCCATCTGTAGGCGAAGCAAATAATTGCATGAAAACAAGAGTGGAGACAAGTATAAACCAGGTAGGAGGTCACCGCAATAATGTCCAGGCAAAGGTTGTTGTTGAACCAAGATTACAAAATAAGACAGATATGGAATATAATTTATAGGCAGAGCCAATAATACTGTTTAAAGAACTGAATATGCAGAGTGAAGGAAACATTGGAAATTAAATAATATTAGTTTTTAAAAGCTTGAGATATAATTCATACATCAGAAGAATCACCCCTTTTAAAGTGTTCAATTCAATGGCTTTAAGTATACTCACAAAATTATACAACCATCACCACAATTTCAGAATATTTTCATGACTCCAAAAAGAGTTATGTACCCCTTAACTATAACTTCCCAGTCCACACAGTCCTCCTGCCATTCTGGACCTAGGCAACCACTAATCTATTTTTTGTCTCTATAGATTTGCCTCCTGGGGACATTTGATATAAATGGGATCATACAGTCTGTACTTCTTTGTGACTGACTTCTCTCACTTAGCTTAGTGTTCACTTATATTGTAAAATTTATTAGTACTGCATTTCTTCTTATTGATAAATAATATTTCATTGTACAGCTACACCACATTTTATTTATCTAATAACCAAGTGATAGACATTTGGGTTGCTTCTACTTTTCAGTTGTCATGAACATTTGACTGCTATGAATATTCACGTACAAGTTTTTACGTGGACATAAGCTTTCATTTCTCTTAGGTATATACTTTGGAATAGAAAAGCTAAGTAACATGGGAATTCTTATGTTTAATTTTTTAGATAAATGCTAGACTTTTCCAAAGTGACTCCACCATTTAACATTCTCATCAGTAGCGATATCTCCACGTCCTCACCAACAGTTATTACCTGCCTTTTTGAGTACAGCTATCCTGGTGGGTGTGAAATGGTATCACGTTGTGGTTTTGATTTGCATTTCCCTGATTGTTAATGATGTTGAGCATCTTTTCATGTGCTCATTAGCCATTTTATATCTTCTTTGGAGAACTGCCTTTTCAGACTTTTGCCCATTTTTTAATTGAGTTAGTTGTCATTTCATCACTGATCTGTAGGAGCAAAGCAAAATACTTCAAGCAAAGCAAAAGTTAATTGAGAAAGAAATGGCCAAATCCAGCACGTCATGATAGTTCACAATATTTGCAAACTCTTAAGGGCAAGAACTCTGTCGTCTTTCACTTTGAATGATACTTCTCCCTTGCAGAGAGAGTAGCAGAATTGGAAGTCAAATATTAAAAAGAGCAAACAAAAATACTGAAAATAGAATGCTTGACGCAAGAAGCAAGTGCCATTATCTTCAGTTTAGACAGAAAGATATAACATTTAGGACTCATCTCCTGCACATATTAACAATTAAATTTCACTGCATGGGTCAATTCATATCAGTTGGCAATGGCTACCTAGAACAATGTTTTAGGAGGAATATTGAAACTGTAGCTGACTCAGAGGAAACTAATTTCAGTAATGTCTTCCATGAGCATCAGAAGATGATAATGCTGGCATGTGTGGTACCGCACCATGACTAAGAAGCTTTATATATCTTGAAAACATAAAAGCAATTCAAAAAGTTTTTTAAACCATAAAGATTAACTTAAAAAGAAATTAGAGTTACTTAGAGTATACTCAGAATATTTGACAATGCTCAAGTGAAACATAAGGACTGTGCATCCACCAAAACATCTACTTGGGGCCATTCTCAGAATCAGAAATATTAAGTCAAATGGATCATTGATGGTAGGATGCCATCTCATACGCATTTTCTCAGACCCTCCATTCCTTAATCTTCATTTTCACATAATGTAATATAGCCACAATGGTGAGCCAGTTATTTTCCCACATGTGAAATATACTAGAATGATATCAACAATTCATACACAATTCAACAACAATGACTTGACTAGTATAATAAAAGTCTGTACAAATTAGCAATGCCAATTCATTAATTTCTAGTATGGGGATAATTTTACATTAGAAGGTATTTATATCACTTTCATCTTTTCAACAAAAGTTTCATAACATTCACAAAAACATTTTATTAAAAATGCTGACTCAAAAAATACATAATCAGTTTCAATGAACTCCATATTTATAAGGCACAAATACACACACACACACACACACACACACACACACACACACATTACATAAATGTTTTACCTCTCTAGGTTTTCAGAAATTGAAGGAATACTAGAAAAAATTATGAACAGAAAATACACAGCGGTATAGAAAGTGTAACCACCATTTTCAAACTAAAGTTAGTTTAACATGATCCAATAGTGATACAGAGAAACAGTTAACACAAGAAAACAAATGGATTCTGATATTCCCTTGCTGTGTGTATTTAGGGATGCAACTAGGAAGATTAATCTGTCAAGACTCTGCTTACAAGGAAGGGAGAGCCACAGTTAACTCATTTAAGCCAAAAGGGAAGAAATGAAATACAGCATCTTAAAAAGAAAGATACAGGCATAACTGAGGGTATGGGCATAAATGGGTAATGGAAGCTTAACATCAGCAAGTCTACCATTTGTCACACATCTTCAGTTTTTTGGTTTTTTTTTTTTTTGAGTGTTGATTTACTTCTCAGATATCATAGTTTTTTTCCTCTTGACATGGAACACGATCACTGATAGAGAAAGTCTGTAACTTTTCAATAACATGTCCAAAGCATAGGCTCTCCTATTTTGAGTTTGAAATTTTCAATCAAGGAAGGACTCAGAATGAACTAGACTATATCTCTTGAACCAAAACCCTGTGGTGAGTGAACTACCAGGCCTGGTCAGGCCTCACTATACAGCCATCCATGTAAATCGGAAACTGGATCCTTTAGAACAAAGAGAGGGATATGGGCCTAGAAAGTCAACCCAATAAGTCATTATTACAACTGGGCAACATTAGCAGATGAAACAGAGAATTCAGAAAGTGAAGTTGGGAAAAACAGGTTAGGATGCAATTATGGCAATCCCCATACTAAAAAGCAAAAAAATAAAAATAAAAATAAAAAAATAAGGCCAGTATAAAATATGTTTAGAACTTAATGTTCAAGTGGAGAGCGGAAACAGATAAAGCTAGAGATAGGCAGAAGCCAAACTGGGAGGGATATTGCAAATCATGGTAAAGAACTTGGTTTTTTTCCCCAAAGCATGTGAGTTATTGAAGGGCTGAGGTGGAATAATAAGATGGTACAATCTGTGTTATAAAATAATTACTACAGGCTGCTGAGTGGTGAATAACAGGTATAGGTCACAGTTCAATGTGACAAAATAAAAAGACAATAATTTCCTGTACTCCCAGTCAAGCCACAATTTATCGAGGAATCTATTCTGCATTATCCACAGATCCAAAGGCTTGTCACTTAACCTACCTCCATAAGTTTTAATTTCCTCGGTAACAAATCAGGATTAAAAATACCTATCTCAAATGAAATATTATCTGAGAAATTATGTAACATGTCTAACATAGAACTACTCAGAAAACATTAGGTCCCTTTTCATTTACTTCCTATGTATCTAATATAAACTCTTCCAAATTCATTAGAAGGTGCTAATTTTTGAAAAATAAAAAGCTAGAGCCAAACAACATGGTCTAGGCAGTCGAAAAAGACCCTAAGCAGCTTAGACTCTGTAGCCCGAATGGAAAATAACCTTGAGGAGTTCCTGTCGTGGCTCAGTGGTTAACGAACGCAACCAGCATCCATGAGGATGTGGGTTCAGTCCCTGGCCTCGCTCAGTGAGTTGAGGATCCAGCATTGCTCTAAGCTGTGGTGTAGGTCGCAGATGTGGATCGGATCCCACGTTGCTACGGCTGTGGTGTAGGCTGGCAGTTGTAGCTCTGATGGGACCTCTAGCCCAGGAACCTCCATATGCTGTGGGTGTGGCCCTAAAATGACAAAAGGGGGGGAAAAAAAGGAAAAAATAAAGAAAATAACCCTGACCTGAGCAAAACATATGTAATAAGCTCTACACTCTAAACCAAAGACAATATGACCTGTGTATTCCAAAAAATGAACTCCCTAAGAGCTATCCAAATTCTTTACTGTAATCTATATGACACACAGAAAAATCTTGGTAAATAAGGTAAATAAACCTCCTTTAAATGTCCTCCCATCTGATTTGGCTAAAATTATGCGAAGCTGCATTTGTTATGCTCTACCATCTGTTTCTAAACAGATGTACAAAAAATTGGAAAACTCAAAGACATTAACCATGCAAATAATTTCTATACATCTCTAATTTCCCATCATATATTTTACTATTTTGGTACTGTACTGTAAGATATCTCACATCATTTTTTCGATATAATTTTTTTCATAAATAGAATATTAGAGTATATGAGCTTCTTCGGTTTACATTCATCATCTTGGGTTTCCTAAAGAGTCCCCAAAAAGCCTAAGAATCCTACTACTACAGTCAAATCTCTCATCAAAGGAATGATGAGATGAAACTATGGGTTGCTGTGGAAGGTCTTCTCAGGCTGTGCTATCACATATATTGCCACGAAACACATGCAGCTACTGAGTATCTGAAACATGGCCAGCTGGGACCAAGGTGTGCTGAATGGGTAAAACATGCCAGGTTTCAAAAGCTCCATATGAAAAAAGACCATAAAATAACTCAATAATTTTTTATACTCAGTATGTGTTGAAATGACCACATTTAGCATACAATGAGCTATATAAAATATATTATTAAAATTAACTTCACATTTCCATTTTACATTTCTTAATGTGACTTTTAAATAACATATGTAGCTGATATTTGTGTCTCATTTCTTTGGGACATAGAACAGCTTAATTCTCCATTTGTTGTACATTTTTAATAAAATCAACTCTGTGTAAATCTGTTTTATGAGTCAGAGCATACAAACACGAATAGGTGAATAAATAAGTAGATAAATATGATATCTCTGGCTAAATTATTTCACAATATCGCTTAGTAAATGAAAAAAGCTATTTAAATAATTAAAGGTTAAAGTTAGTATTACATTACATCTGATGATAAGCATGTATTAAACTAAATGCTTATGGGTGATAAGTCATAAATATCAATATATTCAAGACAAGGTATGTGCTCTCATGTGAGTCATAGTTTTCTGGAAGAATAAAAATAAGAAAACAAAGTGCAAAAAATATCCGATGCTGTGATTAAGGAATCTGGTGCTCTAAAAAACTGTGCAGAGATATTTCTCTTATTGCAGAGAATGGACACTGCTGCTGATATTTAGTGTTTGGAGACCAGGATAATCAAATGTCCTCCAATGTGTGGGAGCATCTGTATCACAAAGAACTGTCCAATTCAGAATATTAGCAGTGTCTCTGAACCATGCTGGTTCCTGAACACTGGAGTGATTTCAGAATGCTCAGAGACTCCATTCTAAGAATGCAGTCAACATAAGATTACACAAAACTATCTTTGTTCTTTGGGTGTGTGTGTGTGTGTGTGTATATATATATATATATTATTATTGACATGGTGTGTCAATAATAACATATTTTGCCATTGTCAGTCTAAGAAAAAGTTGTTACCTGAAGCATTTAATAGCTACAAAACAGAATTTCCATATGTAAGCAAAGAACTTTAAAAACAATTTTTTTCCATTTACAAATACTTTTGCTACCGAACAGGAATGTCAATCTTGTCATTCTTGTCATTATACTCAGTATGTGTTGAAATGACCACATTTAGCATACAATGAGCTATATAAAATATATTATTTTATAAAATAAAAATAATATAAAAATATATGATTCCCATTTGACAAACAAGCAGGAGTGGGTGTGGGAAACCCTTTCTGTCTTTTGTCAGGGAGGTCACTCTTTATTCCTTTCAACCATTAGAAAGGATGTTGCTAGTCTAGACTAGTATGGTGAGCAAACGACCGGTGAGCAAAAGACAGTCACTCCTCAATACAAAATACCAGAATCATTAAAAGTGAAATGCGTTAAACTCTCATAAACAGAAATCAAGGAATTTATTATTTGGTAACAATAATTTCAACTATGTATGAAATCCAGAAAAATGCCATGCCTTAAATCAAACCTGCTCATCTCTCCCACCCAGATTCAAGAAAGTTCCTTGGAAGAACGTACATTCTAGAATTTTATTCAGGCTTGAGGCAACAGGAATGTTTTAATCCATGCTTACATCTAGAGTAGCAAAGCTATTTGCCTCAAAAATAAGGATGTAGTACCATTTCCAAAATGTCTTACCACATAACTTAATTATCTCTATAAGAAGCAAAAAAAACTCTGAACCATAAATTATGGAGGGAAAGCTAGTATACTGGTGGAACAGTGTCCAAAAACTGATACCCTTTTTGCATTAAAATATTCAGGGCTAATTGTGATTTTAGCACTTGTTTTTATCCTTGCTTTGTTCAGTGGCCAAACTTAAATACTTCTCATCTCCTTCAATGAAAAGTGGAGCTATTATGTTCCTGGAAGCATAAGCAGGGTTCCTCAAAGCCTAATTTTAAGGTCTTAATTGGCTGAGGCAATGGGAGACCATACAAAGCCCACTTCACAGAGAAGGGCAAGATTGCCAGGTCACTTGACAACAGATGAAGAGCTAACTGGAAGCTACTGCTGAAATCTTAGGGTTCTGGGAAGTTTTACCAAATAGTAACTTACACAGAATGGAATACAATCATCCATCATAATACAGAACCCAGAGGTGATGAAGTCAGCTTGTGGAAACAGAACAATTAAAATAGAAACAGTTACCTTCACTTAATAACTGAATACCATAACAGGCCAAGCAAGCTTTATGGAGACTGGATCTGTGGTGTGTTGATATCAAAGACTCAGTTATATCTTCTCATAATCCCAAATCCCAGGAACCATGTGCTCACAATTCAAGAGGATTGTTACTTACTAACACTTCTCTTCATTTGATACTACTGGATCTGTAGTCTACTTTAACCTTCGCAAAGCTGAATAATCATCCAGCTATCTATCCCTCCATCCATTTACCCACCCAACATTTTTTGTGTTTTGTGATAAAAGGGACCTATGTCATTGGATAAAATTATCTTGGCCTTCAAGCAGTTCATTATTATTTAATACTAATTAATAATTCATCAACATACAACTATTATAAAAATATCCAATCTGGAACAATGTTAAGTAAATTAATTCATCATCAACTCTAACCACAGATGACAGGTTCCACAAACAAAGCAACAAAACTTGAGAAGATCAGTTTTTATTCATGAAATTCAAAGACTCTACAGCAAAAGAGAAAAGGTCCAGAATCAACCTTAATAAGCTTTAAAATTGTTGTATATCCACATTAATAATAAAGACATAATAAAACTAAGACATCTAAGGATATTTTATACTTTTGGGATTGATAATAGTGAGGAGTTACCACCAATTTCCACATACCATCTGACACTAAAATGCTAATAAATTGTTTTATTTTGCCATTACAAAAAATATAATATAATAAGAAGCTTAATTTTTTTCAGGATAGTTCTCCATGCATTTAATACTTTCAGATTATTTACTTTGGATTATTATTATTTATTAGCATTTATTACTGCCCTACTTGTTTGCTCCTCTGTAGATTCACTCATTACTTTCCTCAACAGCTATTTACTGTGTAATTCCTACATGTTGCTATAAAGAACAAGAAAAACCAAGGTGCCTGCTGTCATGTTCTACCTTAACCTGCCCCTATTACACAATAAAGTTGTTTTGTTTATCTAATTTTTTTCTCTATCAATCACTGTAATTAAAATCTTAATTCAGGTATACTCTTATTCTTATTTTCCAAAGGCCTTTTGCTGCAGAAAATCTACTCCTTCTTTATTTTTATTATCTATTCTAGAAAACAAATTCCCTAATTTTCGAATTATTGTCAATAGGAATGACCCACAAATGATGAAGACTGAATACACTAGAAGTGAAAATTCTATGATTCCAAGAATTATAATACACTAGAGTTCAGTACAAGAAAAAGTTCATGTCAATCACAAGACAATGTAATTCACAATCAAAATTAAAGTCTAAAAGAAAAACCTCCTTTGGGAGAAAATATGCAGCACTTAAAAAAACATAAGTCCTAAATAGTATTAATTTCAATTAATCAACTTACATAGAGTAATCAGACACTGGTATTTTTCAGCTACATTTGCAGAGCTTTAGAAATTACAAATGAGGCAAATGAGAACCAAAACAAACAGAAAAGAAAAAACTACTGCCCCCCCAATATAACTCTTCCCCAATAAATGCTCTAACCATCCATTTATTCTTGTTCATTCACCTGGAATAAGAAAAGTGAAGAAGCTATATAAGGTACCATGCATAAAAATAAATAAGAACCTCTGTAAGATCCTTTTTGAAAGCAGTCAGCACATGTATATCCTCTTTCCCAATTGCCTTCATTTCCTTGTAGCTTAGAAACCAACAATATCTCCTATCTCCTGTTATCAAGACAGCTATGAGGTCTGATTTAGCCAAAGCAACGCGTGCTAATATCTGACTAGCAGGGAAACATTCTAATAACAAAATCACAAAGAAAAACTTTTCTTTACAAGTTTCACCAAAATCCACAATTTATATTGCTTAAAGGCATTTACAGCATTTCGTAGTCATAGAAAAGAGAAGAAACAATCCCTTTAGTGGTTGTCTCCTCCAAAACACCAAACCTATGTGAAAAACAGAAATCTAGAACCAACCAGAGCCACTTCACCAATGTTTCCCTTTCGTAAAACATACACCCACAACTACAGAGTCCTTTTCATAGCCTTACATGTAAACTCTTCTGTAAATCCTTATCTGAACTAGAATTTTAAATTCAAAAATAAAGAATTTGTTTCTCTCACATATGGAATCCATGGAACAACACACACTCCAAAGACACTAACAGGTAGTCACTGAAAATAAGTCAGTTTTGGTTTTCCTGTGGCTTGCCTGAGCAAGGCAAGTACTTTCATTAGCACAAACTGACCTGAAAGAGGGAAAAAAAAAAGGAAACCATACAGCTAAATATTAATTATACAGCCATGGATCTCACTTAATACTTCTGTCCAGGTAATAATAAGGATAAAGGATATGTCTGTTAAATTAAAAATAAATAAATAAATAATTAAATTTAAAAAAATGGGTATTTCAAGAAGAGAGGGAAAGAGACTACAGTGAATTACTACATTCCAATTACTTAAAAAATAGACTTTACTACGGAGAGCCCGAAAGGTGAATAAAATATATGAGAACTAGAAATGTAAAAGGAGGGCACAATTTCAAGGTGCTCATGGAGGAAAACTGAACTAAAGAAAGACTGCAAAAAAAATGCAAATAAAAAATAAACTGGAAATTTACATGGATCTAGAGTTGTGGAAAATTATTAAGATGCTGAGTCACTTGAATATGCTTAAGGGGCATGGGAATTGCAAGACCAATACAAAACCATAAGTTCAGAGTGGTTTACATCAAGATGTACATCTGAAGCCAAAAAACATTTATATCTCATCTAACACCAAGGCTTACACAAAAACAAGGTTACAATTTGACCTAGGAATGGGGGGGGTTGTAAAGAAGTTAAATAGTAAGGTATATTAAGATGAAATGAAGATCAACTGACAGTAAAGTTTTATTTTTTTGTTTTTTATAATGATTTTTATTTTTTCCATTTTAGCTGACTTAACAGTGTTCTATCAATTTTCTGCTGCACAGCAAGGCGACCCAGTCACACATACACATATACATTCTTTTTTCTCACATTATCATGCTCCATCACAAGCGATCAGACATAGTTCCCAGTGCTATACAGCAGGATCCCATTGCTTATCCATTCCAAAGGCTATAGTTTGCAACTATTAACTCCAAATTCCAAGTCCCTCCCACTCCCTCCCCCTCCCTCTTGGCAGCCACAACAAGTCTATTCTCCATGTCCATTACTTTCGTTTCTGTGCAAAGGTTCATTTGTGCCCTATATTAGATTCCAGATATAAGTGAAATCCTATGGTATCTGTCTTTTTCTTACTTCACTTACTATAAGAGTCTCTAGTTCCATCCATCTTGCTGCAAATGGCATTATTTTACTCTTTTTTATAGTTCAGTAGTATTCCATTGTGTATATATACCACATCTTCTTAATCCAATCATCTGTCGATGGATATTTGGGTTGTTTCCATGTCTTGGCTATTGTGAGTAGTGCTGCAATGAATATGCAGGTACATGTGTCTTTTTCAAGGAAAGTTTTGCCTGGGTATATGCCCAGGAGTGGGATTGCTGTGTCATATGGTAGTTCTATGTATAGTTTTCTAAGGTACCTCCATACTGTTTTCCATAGTGGTTGTACCAGTGACAGTAAATTAAAAAAAAAAAAATTAAAAAGGTTTGTGTGCAGAAGCTACAGGAGAATGTACAGATACCCATCCCAGCTCATTCCAGATGTCAGAAAAAGCAAATACTAAAACAACTCTCTGCTAGAAAATACATTTTAAATATTTGCTCCACAGATTTCAAAAGGAAGAGGAAACGAGGAAAAGGTACACATTTCTATCACAACTGTGTAAAAAGTATTAGTATTGAATTGAAATCTAAAGAGCAGAATGATATTCCAAATTCTTATTATGTCATATCATTAAACTTATTTATTTACTCTTAGCTTTTTTTTTTTTTTTTTGGCTTTTTAGGGCCACACATGTGGCATATGGAGGTTCCCAGGCTAGGGTCTAATCAGAGCTGTAGCTGCCGGCCTACACCACAGCCACAGCAAGGCCAGATCCCAGCCGCATCTATGACCTACACCACAGCTCAAGGCAATGCCGGATCCTTAACTCAGTCAGATTCCTTTCCTCTGCGCCACGACGGGAACTCCTCCTTAAATTTATTTAAATCAAAGCTTTTTTATCCTCTTAATAACTGATAGATTATTTCTCTGCCTGGATTAAGAAATGGGCTTTATGGAGTTCCCGTTGTGGCTCAGTGGTTAATGAATCTGACTAGGAACCATGAGATTGCGGGTTCAATCCCTGGCCTTGCTCAGTGGGTTAAGGATCCGGCGTTGCCATGAGCTGTGGTGTAGGTCGCAGAGGCTGCTCGGATCCCACGTTGCTGTGGCTGTGGCGAAGGCCGGCAGCTACAGCTCCTGTTAGACCCCTAGCCTGGGAACCTTCATATGCCACGGGAGCGGCCTTACATAAGGCAAAAAGACAAAAAAAAAAAAAGAAATGGGCTTTATGAATAATTTTTAGACTTAAGGAGAAAATTAGTATAAACATATATGCAGATACCAATATTGCAGAACAGTATAAATACAGTAGGCCAGTGTTTTTATTCTGATTTCCAAATGGAATGTGACTATGCATCAATTAGTTATATTCTTCCTCTTATATTTTTGGGGAATAATATTTACACGAAGAATATTTGTTTGAAAACAGGGTATTTCACTGAAATTGCATTTGCTTTTTCTCATCTCCCTTAATGAACATTGTTATGATAACCATATTTAATGAAATAGTATAAGAATTGTTGTGTGTAGAGAGTATCTCCAAAGATGTATTACACATAGCAGCAATTTCTCTTCCCTGTACTGTCTCAAAAAACATTTTAACCTCACCATGAACAAAGATACAAATATTAAAGTGAACCCATCAGAGGCTTCACTGATATGTAAAAACAAAAGGTTGTGTTACCTAGAAACATACCTCTGAGAAGTGTTCACATTAAACAGCCACAGGCACAAGGTGCCTGGGAAGTAAGATCAATCTCTAATTTAAATGAGAGTTCACAATTTCAGTTAAAGAAACAATAAAAACCTAACTTCTATGATTATTTGTTCATAATCATTAGCGCTTCATTGCAGCTATATCTTATTACACAGATGTCTGTCTCCCTGTCTGAAGATCTCTAAAGAAAAACTCCTTCAAATTGCCACAGAGACATTTTAGTTTCTAGTAACCTCATAGTTTCAAAATATTCTTACATCATAGCTAAATCCTTCCAGCTGCAGTTTACATCTCTTAAGATGAAAATGTTTCTTTGTTAAGGCGCGTTAAATCATTCTACAGTCAGAACAGAAGAAGGTAGAGATGTTAACCTGAGAGCAACTCTTGATAACACTGCCAGACCCAGCTGAGGTTCTAGAGGGAGATAAGACCGGGTTAAGTGGGGAAAGAAGGAAGGAACTATGAACTACAAATTTGATATACACCTGTCCTGATCCCAGTAAGCTTTAAAAGCTTTAACAAGAGCCAAATTTTTCATGACCATAAAAGTTTAAGTTAGACAGAATAGTTCTTGGAAATAATCGTTCCACGGGATTTAAGTAGGATAGATACAAAAACTGGTTGTCCTGAAAACTACAGTGTCCTTTAACAGGGTGCTCTAGGGTGACTGAGTTGGCAGTAGATAACACTTTCATGGTGGACGCACACACGAGAAAAGGTTTGGACTTAGTTCTCTATTTATGGGAGAGAACGGTTCTATCCCATATTAGAATTCACTTCTTAAATGGGCCCAAGGCTTGGTGTCCCTATGAGCTACACAAGCAATTATAGGTTATCACATGCTAAAATGACATGAAAGAAAATTCTGGGAATATTACAGGTATAAAACCAAAGAGTTAATACCCCAAACAGCAAAACTGATCATTTTTTTCTAGAAAAGCATTTCCAGTGGTTTAGCCATTATAGTAGCCAAAAAGACTGATATTTTGACTGAGCAATTTTCTAACATTCTTAATAAAAACTTGACCTCTTTACAACTTCAAGGAATAGATCCCAATAAAGTGAGAAAGAACAAGTTGCTTTTATTTTGCAAGGCCCAATGAAGTTGACTGTGGAATGCTGGTCCATTTTGACATGTGATAAGATAGAAGGAAACCATGACTCGAAAAGACACATGTACTCCAGTGTTCATTGCAGCACTCTGTGCGATAGCCAGATCATGGAAACAACCTAAATGCCCATCGACAGAGGAGTGGATAGGGAAGATATGGTACATACACACAATGGAATATTATTCAGCCATTAAAAGGAACGAATTACCAACATTTATAGAAACATGGATGGACTTAGAAATTATCATGCGAAGTGAAACCAGTCAGACAGTTAGACAGCAACACCCAATGCTGCCACTTACATGTGGAAACTAAAAAGACACAATGAACCTTTTTACAGAACAGACAATGACTCACAGACTTTGGAAAACCTTGGTTTTTCAAATAAGACAATCTGGGGGTTGGGGGGGGCACTGTGGGTTTGGGATACAAAATCTGTAAAATTGACTTGTGATGATCTATGTACACCTAAAACTGAAATAAAATCCATTAAGAAAAAAAAAAAAAGGAACACAAGCTTGACTTTCACAAAGTCCATTCCCATCTCTAATTTACTGTCCCATATTGTAAGAAACACTACCCCACTGCTTCCCAGACTCAGCTGCCTAACTGTAAAATTGGATTAATGACCTCACTTGGTTGTTTTAAAGATGAAATGTGATAATTCACATAAAATCCTGAATATGAGCAAGCCCCCAAGAAATATTAGCTTCCTTCATTCCTCTGAGAGAATTTCAAAGACAATGTGGTTAGTGTTGAACATCATCTGTAAGTACAAAGTCAATAGTTTCAATAGGAAATAAAGCAAATCTGTAATCTCTTCTGGTTGATGTGACGTGATTCGTCTAAACTAGGAAAGAGAATGTGTGTATCAAAGTCTTTCCAAACACTATTAGGGAGAACTTGAAAAACTTTAATCTGGAAAGATAAACAGGGGAAAGATTCTCCTACTGCCAATTATCCTAGTATCAAAAGGATAGTGAAAATAGCTTTGTTATCAGAATAGTTATCAGAATAGTTTGGTGGAGTAATTCTGAATTGTCTAATAATTCATGTTTGTTCCTGTGCCTTGAGGAGGCAAAATTAAGAATAAAATAAGAATAAATCAACCTGATGTTTGTTTTCTTTCTGTCTGGTAGAACAGACCTAAGTGTCTAAAGTAGATACGATGAGGGGATATATGGCTTCTGATGAAGACACCATAATAAATGTGATAAAGAGATAGAAAACTGGAGTTCCCTTCGTGGCTCGGTGGTTAATGAACCCGACTAGGAACCATGAGGTTGCGAGTTAAATCCCTGGCCTTGCTAAGTGGATTAAGGATCCAGTGTTGCCGTGAGCTGTGGTGTAGGTTGCAGATGTGGCTTGGATCCCACATTTCTGTGGCTGTGGCGAAAGCCAGCAGCCACAGCTCCTGTTAGACCCCTAGCCTGGGAACCTCCATATGCCGTGGGTGAGGCCCTAGATAAGGCAAAAAGACAAACAAAAAAAAAAGGAGATAGAAAACTAAATCTGGGCTATCCATTTGTCCATTCGTATATTGGCTTTCATTCATCCACCTACCTAAACATTTAGTGAATATGTTTATTTCCTGTTTAAATATAAAACACGTTGTTAAATGCAGTGGGAAAACAAGGGTCTAAAAAACAAGAGATTAAAACTTAACATAAAAAGATACACATATGCAGCTAGAGGAAAAGTTGGTAAACAGCAAATATCATGAAATTATACCCAAAAAGTTCTAATAGTAATGGGGTGGTAAAAGGAAAAATGTTCTCAGCAAGAGTGATAACAATGCTAGTTTTCACATAAAGGGAAGGAAAAATGATGGGTATCCTGGAAGAGTTTGAACATTATTTGTTCAGCAGTGAGAAAGCCGCCAAAGGTAACTGAACTGAGGAGTCATGGCTCAATGCTGTGTTTAATGAAGATTCATCTGGCAGAACTGATTGGGTCAGCAGTTTTATGTGTATGCACATGTAACTATTTTCCAATGAAACACTGTTGTGCAGAGGTCAACTGTGGGGGTATGTTGCAAGTAATTTATTATAATAACTGTAAAATCATAGTTGAGAATGATTTACTTTTTTACAGTAATCTAAGCATATGAGAGGTTATTCCTAAAAGATGTCACCCATGCCAAATACTTAAATAGCAGAGAAATATATGGAGGATAGCTGGGGCGCACGGAATGATGTGAATTGGAACACGCACTGGAGTGTGCCAGCTTGGGAAAGTCACCTGCCTTGGGGGCTCTGTCAGGCTCATAGGTGAGGATCAGTTAAGTAGAAAGCAGAGACTAGAGGTTAAGAAGATCTTGCAAAAAAAGTTCCTGCACTCTTTGAAGACATAAAGTAATGGAAAGCTAAATAAGACAGAGTAGTCTCAATGCAGAGGGAGAAGCAGATATGCAAGAAGCCACCAAGGAAAGCTTAGTAAAGTCAATAGATGCAGGGGACAAGGAAGTGGGAGGAAGCAATCTTTTTTTCAAACCAGAAGCATAAGGATAGGATTTAAATGCTCTCCAGAGAACTTTCAAGTTAATAAATTAAGAAAAATTTCCTTGGAGTTTCAAATTAAAGCTTCATAGCTATAAGGCAATAGAAGCTTTATATATAATATGTTGCCATTCGCTATTTTTAAATATTTCCATTTTAAATTTCCTGGCATGTATATGTTATTCTAAGCAACCACATCTGGTATCTAAAGCATTCTAGATTCCAGCTTAATCAATAAAGAATAATCAAACTTCAAACAGTCAAGAATTCAACCATAAATTGAAGAAGCTTAAAATCTACCACAGGTTACCACTCATCTGAAAACTGAGTTCTCTGGAAGGATAGACATAATTTTTTTTTTTTTTGTTAAATCTACTAGGTGTAGAACATTAAGTCAGCCACAGCCTGTGTATCTGCACTTAAATTTCTTTATCTCCTTATGCTCCAGTCAAGCTCTTTCCCACTTTAGCTCTTCACAAACATGGTTTCCTCTGCTGGGACAACTCTGCCATCACCCCTTGCTGACTAATGCCTACTTAGCGTTATGCTCTAACTCAAAGTGGATGAATAAAATTTAAAGAGAGGACTAAAATTAAACAAAGGCCTTATAACCGACTAAACCAATAAAGGCTATTTACATTTCAGGTTCATTTATGACTCATGTAACTTCTTTCAATTTAATTGCTCTACTTAAACGAAGAGTACCAAATGTGTATACACACTTATGACTACACTGGGTCTGAACAGATAATCCACGATGCTTGAACATTGCTACAAAGTTTCTTTTGACATGTAATATAATATGTTAAAAGCTTCTGGGGATTAGGATTTAGGCATCTTTGGGAGAGGTGGGCTGGCATTATTCTGGAAATTAATGACTATCACATACACAACAAAACAGAAAAGCAGCATTACCTTAAAAGAACTCAAACATAGCAAAGATATGCTTTGAATTTAATGAAGCCTATTTACTAACCTAAAAGTTCATATCAAATCTTTTTTAGCACATGTAGTTTTATCTTTATCTCTCATGATTATATTATTTTTTAATTTTTAAACAATTTTTATTTTTTCCATCATAGCTGGCTTACAGTGTTCTGTCAATTTTCTACTGTACAGCAAGGTGACCCAGTCACACATACATATATACATTCTTTTTCTCACATTATCCTGCTCCATCATAAGCGACTAGATATAGTTCCCAGTGCTATACAGCAGGATCTCATTGCTTATCCTTTCCAAAGGCAATAGTTTGCATCTATTAACCCCACATTTCCAGTTCATCCCACTCCATCCCCCTCCACCTTGGCAACCACAAGCCTGTTTTCCAAGTCCATGAATTTATTTTCTGTAGGAAGGTTCATTTGTGCCATATATTAGATACCAGATATAAGTGATATCATATGGTGTTTTTCTTTCCCTCTCTGACTTACTTCATTTAGTATGAGAGTCTCTAGTTCCATTCATCTTGCTGCAAATGCCATTATTTTGTTCTTTTTTATGGCTGAGTAGTATTCCATTGTGTATATATACCAGATCTTCTTAATCCATTCATCTGTAGATGGACATTTAGGTTGTTTCCATGTCTTGGCAATACTGATGCAATGAACGTATGGGTGCATGTGTCTTTTTCAAGAAAAGTTTTTCCCAGATACATGCCCAGGAGTGGGATTGCTGGTCATATAGTAGTAGTTCCACCTTTAGTTTTCTAAGTTATCTCCATAATGTTTTCCCTAGTGGTTTTACCAATTTACATTCCCACCAAGAGTGCAGGAGGGTTCCCTTTTCTCCACACTCTCTCCAGCATTTGTTATTTGTGGGCTTGTTAATCATGGCCATTCTGACCAGTGTGAGGTACCTCATAGTAGTTTTGATTTTCATTTCTCTAATAATCAGTTATGTTGAACATTTTTTCAAGTGCTTGTGGGCCATCTGTATTATCTTCTTTGGAGAAATGTCTGTTCAGGTCTTTTGCCCATTTTTCCATTGGGCTGTTGCGTTTTTTGCTGTTGAGTTGTATAAGGTGTTTGTATATTTTAGAGATTAAGCCATTATCAGTTGCATCATTTGAAACTATTTTCTTCCATTCTGTAAATTCTTCTTTTTTTTTTATGGCTTCCTTTGCTGACTGCTGTGGCTAAGACTTGCAATACTATGTTGAATAAAAGTGGCGAGAGTGGGCATCCTTTTCTTGTTCCAGATTTTAGTGGGAAGAATTTCAGATTTTCTCCATTGAGGATTATATTGGCTGTGGGTTTGTTATAAATGGCTTTTATTAAGTTAAGGTATGGTCCCTCTATACCCACTTTGGTAAGAGTTTTTATCATGAATCGATGTTGAACTTTGTCAGATGCTTTTTCTGCATCTATTGAGATGATCATGTGGTTTTTGACTTTTCTTTTGTTAGTGGTGTATGACATTGATTGATTTGCATATGGTGAACCATCGTTGTGAACCTGGAATGAATCCCACTTGGTCTAATGACTATATATATATATATATATTTTTTTTTTTTTTTTGCAAAATATCTAAACCAAAAAACTGCTTGAAACTATGTGGGGAATAACAGATAAACCACAAGTGGAAGAAAAATTAAACCAACAAATAAATAATTTACACATAAAACATAAATGGTGCAACCCTGTCTTTCCCTAGACTAGGGAAGATGTTAGGAAAGATGACTTCAGTTCACAAGTCCTCCCTGTTTTTGTCCCACAAATGAATTCTAAGAAATTATTCTCTGTTCTGCCATCACCACAGCATAAGGGGTACAGAGATTCAGAAGAAGAGCAAGGAAAAAAACAGAAATCAGCTGAAAGGAGTTTCTCAGAGCACTAGGAAACCAAGGGAAAACCCCTAAAAAGTTGAGATCACTGCTGGCACAGACAAATCAGGTAGATGAGAAACCCGTGGAAATGCAGAGTGCTTTTGCAGTCAGTGCCCTGAACAGCAGAGCAATTATAGAAAACTGAAAAAAAAAAAAAACCTGAGTCATATCTCTATTATATAGTAAAAATACTCATCCTCAGAGCCATTTATAAGGCCAGAATAACAAATGTATACTATAGTAGCTTCATCACTGAGCTGACTCTATACCTTTAGTATCCATCAGATGTCAAGTGTTATCCTTTAGATATTTTTCAAAGAAAAATTTTATATAATCATGAGAGAGGTTCTGGCTTAAAACTCACATAGCTTTTTTTTTTTTTTTTTGGCTTTTGTCTTAGGACCGCACCTGCAGCATATGGACGTTCCCAGGGTAGGGGTCTAATCAGAGCTGTTGCTGCAGGCCTACACCAGAGCCACAGCAATGTGGGATCCGAGCCTCATCTGTGACCTACACCACAGCCCACGGCAATGCCAGATCATTAACCCACTGAGCGATGCCAAGGATCGAACCTGCAACCTCATGGTTCCTAGTCGGATTCGTTTCCACTGCGCCACAACGGGAACTCCAAAATTCACATAGCTTTTAATAAAATAGATCTTCCAAAGTCAAACACAGCAAATCCAGTAAATACCTCTCATTCCTTCCATCCTTTTCTTCAAACAGGTATTGAGCATATACAAGGTAAGGATTAATTCAATCTAATCACAAGTGTTAAGGAACTAACAGTCAAAATAAGGAAACCATTACAAAAATTGTGATAAGTGAAACTACGCAAAATAGTACTCTATTCAAAGTGCTAAAAAGGTGATGGAAGAAGAAATGCCTAACTCTTGTCCTTGTTCTTTCCAAGATTCATCTCTCCACCTTTACTTTTGACCACATTCACTCTCATATTTTCTGGGATCCTGAAATAACAATTAACCTTTCTTTCATCTGTTCAACCTCTCCCAATCCTGAATCCTTCAACTCAACAAAACTGTCACAAAATGATAAAAGTATAAATGGCTTGAATACTTCTACTGTAAAATGTAATACATACCTGAAGTATTATGAAAGACAAATATTGTTATCTAATCCCAGAGTGTCAACAAAATGAAAACAATTCCTTTTTTTTTTTTGGTCTTTCTGTCCTTTTAGGGCCACATTTGCGGCATATGGAGGTTCCCAGCCTAGGAGTCAAATCAGAGCTGTAGCCGCCAGCAATGTGGGGTCCGAGCTGCATCAGCGACCTACACCACAGCTCAAGCAATGTCAGATCCTTAACCCACTGAGCAGGTCAGGGATCGAACGCACGTCTTCGTGGATGCTAGTCAGGTTTGCTAACCACTGAGCCATGACGGGAACTCCCAAAATGTAAACCATTCTGATTAAATTCTGCCAAATATTTGCTGATTTGTCTTTTGGCTAGGCGGAATTAAATATGGTTACACAGAGTCCATTGTGATTTTTTTTTCAATAAACATAAACATTATGGCTTCCCTATTAACTATGTCCCTCTAAAGTCCTTTCATTCATTCAGTCAGTAAATATTAGATGTATCTACTGTATGCCAGGTTCTTTTTAGGCACTGGGGTATTGAACGAAACAATAATTAAAAAAATGACTACTTTCATGGAACATCCATTTAGTGGGTCCACTTAACTAAACACACATTTCAACTATGTGTCTTCCCAACACTCACTGAGGCAAGAAACAAGATATTTTTGGCCCAGGATGGTCCTCTGGAGGCTTGCCACGGCACAGTCATTGCTAATACGAGTTAAAACTACTGAACTAGAAGAAAAAAAAAGTAGGGCAATGATGCACCTTGCTTCCACTGCCCACTTCTTGGCTAAGGCACTGCTGCTAATCAAAAATAATCAAACAACCAATCTGAGTAATTAGTCCTCTGCTCCAAAAATATTACTTACTGAAGTATCTGAAGGACAATTTCCTTTCTTCCACATCTTATTAGTACTTTCTTTCCCTTTTACACAGAAAAGATAACTCCCTAAACAAGAGCCCGTGGTAATGGCTTATTTCATCATTATATGTCCATTCCCAATAAGTGATATAAAACAAGAAAGGGCAGATTTAAGAAGCCTAAATCTACAGTGAATGCTGCTGATAATTAGTGTCTTTCTAGGCAATGCATTGATCTGAGCAACAGTGAAGTGATGAAGATCTCACAGAATCCAACAAAGCCAAATGAGTATATAATACCTAGCCAAAACTAGATATGGGGTAAGAAGATAAAATTTCATTTTAAGAGATAGGGTTTTAAGAGGCCATGTCAATCTCTAGTTACTTTAGGAAGAAAAATCATGTACACTAAATAGTCACAGTCACAATCATAAAGTGCCTAGAAAGCAAACATGGATTCTTTAATTAAGTGTTCATAATTTCAGTTTAAGAAAAAATGTAAGAAAATTGTTTGCTATATTTGTTCATAATAATGACCATTTCATAAGCAAGAATGCAGCTAAATCAAACTACACAGATGCCCCTCCTTCTGAAGATTTTTTTAAAAGAAATCCAGCATGCACATAAATTCTAATTTTTAGTAAACCTCAAATTTCAAAGTATGTATTCTTACAGAGAAAAACTGGTACATACAGGAATAGTGAGTCATCAGAATATTAAGGAGGGAGGCAACGGTTGGTTTATTAAGAAATTATTAAAAATAACTAGTAATACAAATTAAAATATCATAACAGCTAAATTCTCCTAGCTGCAGTTTACATCTCTTTACTCTTGACTTTGTTGTCATTCACAGCAACAAAGAATTTCTAAGTCAGTAATTACTAAACTTCTAAGAAGTCTAGGACTTTTCAACAGATTTCCTCTCCTTTTCCAGCTCCAAACCTACAGGCTTAAAATAGCCTAAGGAACATAAGACAACTCAGATCTACAAATCTAGCAGCACTCAGTGCTCGATACTCCTTGTACATGAGCCTAGTTTAACCTGGCACATGTCAATAATATGATGCTAAACCATACTACAAATATGAGTTCAGAGAATGGCAACGCCAACAAGTAGGAAGTTTCTGTCATGTTTCACATATAAGTAGGTTAACCTTGTTCTACCTAAAAGACAAGTTCGTAAGATAATCAAGGCAATTAAATATAAATTTCTATAATGATTAACTTCAGAAATATCTAAATTTAGGGAGTTCCTATTGTGGCACAGTGGAAATGAATCTGACTGGCATCCATGAGAATGCAGGTTTGATGCCCGACCTCAGTTCAGTGGGTTAAGGATCTGACATTGCCATGAGCTATACTGTAGGTCACAGGCACAGCTCAGACCCCGCATTGCTGTGGCTGTGGTGCAGGCCAGCAGCTGTAGCTCCAATTTGACCCCTAGCCTGGGAACTTTCATTTGCCGCAGATGTGGCCCTAAAAAGAAAAAAAAAAGGAAAGAAATATCTAAATTTAATCAGCAGTTTTGCTGTCCTTCACCCCTTCTATGTAAAACACTGTAAATAAATGCTGAAGTATGCAAGAAGTCATTATGCAGACAAGCCCCATAGAAAAAAATTCCTCCTCCTGCTGCATCCTTCAAGACTTAAATCAAAAGACGTCCTACCAAAAAACCTCCCCATATAGTCCTCAACAGACGTAATCAAAGCTTTTCTTTCCACCAGGAACATGTTGTTTATATTTTTAGCAATGCATTTATTTCATCCTACCTCGTAATAAACATATCTCTAAGTATGCAACTATAACAGCCTTTGCTTGGTAATTATGCACATTAAGTTCTCATGATTTCTGAATGATCAGATAGCACCTAATACATCTTATACCCATAAGGCAAGAGATCATCATATTATCACTCTGTCACAAATGTTTGGGTCTTCCTAAGACTTTTCCTTTTAATGATTTTAAGGAATAGATAAAAATAGGATTCCTCTTGTACTCCCACCAAATCAGCCCCTACTTCCTGATTTTGTTCTTTCTCTCAGTGGCAATCCTTTCTCATTCACCTACACCGTACAATCTTTCACTAATTCCTCCACTGTATCTTCTGCATTTGTTGTCATTACCAATGTCCTTTGTCAGTCCCTCTTTCACTGTGATTGAGACTATTACAATAGGCTCCTTACTAGGTGCATTTCCATATTCAATACTAAGATGGGATCTAATAAGAGAGATTCAAAATATTTGGAGGAAAAAAGATTATACACACACAAACACAAGTGAACATGGAAAATTCACTAAGACCACATTTGGGGCCTTAAAACAATTCTCAGTAAAAAATCAAAATCATGAAGAATATGTTTTATGACTGCAAAGGTACTATTTTTAGAAACTGATAATATCTAGAAAATGCTTCATAATCAGAAATTAAGCATAACACTTCTTAAAAAACCCATAGGTAAGAGAAAAAATCACAAGGGAAATATTTTCTAATTCAAACTAAATGATAATAAAAAGATAATATACCAGAATTTGTGGAATGCATTTAAAGTATTGCTGACACGAAAATTTATGACATTAAGTTACTAAATTAGGAAATAGAAGTATTAAAATGAAGCTTCAAACTTAGAAATCCAGGAGAAGAATAAATGATAGACAAAAGAAGTAAAAGAAAGGAAATAAAAATAGCAATAGATGTCAATAAAACATGAAAAAAGGCAAAAAACATTATGGAAAAAAATTTAAATTCAAAGGTTTCCTTGAAAATAATAACAAAATTAATAAAACCCTTGGCAAGATTTATAAAGAGCAAAAGAGAGAAAACAAATTGCCAATATCAGGAATATAATAAGAGAAATCAGCACATATCTTATAGAAACTAAAAGAATTTAAAACAAAAATATTATGAAGAATTTTAAGTCAATAAATTTGACAACCCCAATGAAATGGAAAATAAATCTTAAAAGGCACACATTAACAAAACTGACTAAATAAGAAGTAGAATTCTGAATAGCCACACATCTATTAAATAATTTGAATTAAAAATTAAAAACCTTCACAAAACAAAAACTAGAGGCCCAGAAGTCTTCACTGATAATTGTCTTACATTTAAAAAGAAGTAATACAAACTTTACACAAATGTTTCCCAATAGTTAAAGGGAGAACACAAATCAATTTAAGAGTCAGTTACACTAACATTCAAATATGATAAAGACATTACAAGAAAAGAAGCTATAAATCAATATTCCTCATGAATACAGACACAAAAATTCTTAACAAATCATTACTAAACTAAATTTAGCCATATGTAAAAGGAAAAATATATTTTGACAAAGTAGA
>PVHT021183631.1:12730633-12812385 GCA_004024745.2 Catagonus wagneri
AAAAAAAAAAAAAAAAAAAAAAAAAAAAAAAAAAAAAAAAAAAAAAAAAAAAAAAAAAAAAAAAAAAAAAAAAAAAAAAAAAAAAAAAAAAAAAAAAAAAAAAAAAAAAAAAAAAAAAAAAAAAAAAAAAAAAAAAAAAAAAAAAAAAAAAAAAAAAAAAAAAAAAAAAAGAAAGGAAAAAGCAAAACCAGCCTTATCTGCAGATGACATGATCATGTCCAAAGAAAACTCTAAGTGCAAAGAATAAAAAACAATAACTAAAAGCTAATACAACTAATAAATGAGCTTAAGGTTAGAGAATACAAGTTTAATACACGCAAAAAAATAAACTGTATTTCTAACCACTAGAAAAGAACACTGAAAATCAAATTTTAAATGTTATTTCATAAAACGTCATAAGTTAAAAAAATAGGAATATATCTAAAAAAGATATGCAAGACCTGTTGGCCGAAAACTACAAAGTATTAGAAGAAAAGTTAGAGACAACCTAAATTAATGGATAGATACACTATGTTCATGGATTGGAAGACTCAATATTAAGATGTCCATTCTCCTTTTTTTTTAATTTTTAAAATTTTTTTGTCTTTTTAGGGCTGCACCCACAGCATGTGAAGGATCCCAGGCTAGGGGTCGAATCAGCTGCTGGCCTACACCACAGCCTAGCAACACCAGATCAAAGCCACATCTGTGATCTATGCCACAAGTCACAGCAACGCCAAATCCTTAACCCACTGAGCAAGGCCAGGGATTGAACCTGTGTCCTCATGGATAGTAGTCATATTTGTTTCTGATATATATTCTCAAATTAATCTACACATTTAACATAATTCTATCAAAACACAAGCAGATCCTCTTTAAAAAACTGACAAGCTGATTCTAAAATGTACATAGAATGCAAGTAACTCTAAGATAACAAGGCAAGCAATAAATATTTACTGAATTCAAAAAGTAGGTATAAAAACAATCAACTTGAGAGATTACAAGCTTTATACCTCACCTTCTGAAGCTTTTATGAAAAAGCCTGGCATTTGATATAATTATCTAAATGCACAGATATTTGGTTCTTTGGGATTTCTTCCCATTGACAGTTTTATGACTTTATAATACATTATTGCTTATTCCTTATGCAAAGAAATGACTGACGATATAGATAATATTTACTTAAAGAAAACTAGTGTTGTAATCTAATATTAATTAGTAAGTGGGCTACAACATGTAATATGTGCAGAGATCATACACTGATTTATTTATATGTTCCATAACTAGATTCTATTGTTACTGTCCTTAAAAAAATTATTACAAAGGCATCCCTGACTGTTATTACTGGCTTAATTTACATCTTTCAATTGCACTAGAGTAGCAATTCTCAAAGGCTGTGTGTGGACAACCCAAGCCCCCTTAATAATAACATCGTTAATTGTCTTTTTCACATTCAGTTTCTCATGAATGTAAAATGTAGTGTTTTCAGGGGGTACATGACAGGTAATATAACAACAGATGAGATGTGAAGCAAAAATGAAAATGCAACTGTCTTCTTTTAAGACAGCAATTAAGGAGATTTACAAAAGTTCAAAAAACAATGCCACTCTTCAATTTTCTTATATTGAAAAATAAATTTCACTAATTTTACACTAGTATATAATGAGTTTGTAATTATTTTAAAGGAATAAATATTTTCAAGTACTCAGTTTTAATTTTAATAGGTAGATAGTGACACATATAATAAAAGCTCTTTGAGGTCTCAAAAATTTTAAGAATTTAGAATGATCCTCATTACAAACATTTGAGAATCACTCGAGGCAGTAATAAACAATTTTAAGTGGTACATGTAGAAAGAATAATCTTTATTATTAAAATAAAAACAAAAAATTTATTTTAAAAAGAACTATCCTATGTTAAAGTCTAGTTTTTCTTAGAGGGGACACTGTAGGACACCTCTTTCTGGTTCTTAATAAAGTTCAGCAAGAAAAAAAAAGCCTAAGGACAACACAACATGAAATACAAACAGGATTCCCATACATGATGCTGTTTCTTTCTTCCCATCATATGAATCCCTGGTAGAACTGTACATAATACAAGTGATTTTCCAAGACTCTTGTCTAACTTGTAAAGTATTACTTACACATTAAACCCTGCCCTCTGCTCTCCCAAACTCACTTTCTCTTACTTTTTTTTACCACTACACTTAAAATCTATTATATAATTTACTTATCACATTTATGTCACCCCACTCAATATATGCTAAACAAGAGTAGGATATTTTTCTGCTTTATTTACTGATATATTTCTAGCACCTACAACATTGCCTAAGGTAAAACAGACACAAAATAAGTATTTGTTGAATGGATTAATGGATATTTTACTGAAGTACCAAAGTAAAATACAAACGTTAGCATTTTACCAGAGAAGAGTAAACATGCCTTACCAAAGAAGCACTTGCAAATGGCCAAGAGACACAAATGGTATCGATGTACACAGGAGGGATACACAGTAGGTGAAGAAGAAATTCTCAGGGAGAAATAGTTTTCTCTTCTAGACCCAGTAATGAAGATAAGGAGACGAGAGACAAGGAAAGGAGAGGAATTTGGAAATTCTGTAGTTTGAACTAGAAGCAAGAGAAATAGAGTATTTTTTGTTTTTCCCCCAACCCTAAAATTCCACGAATATAAACAAAGAAAAATAAAACAGCTAACACACCTCTCTTCTCCTGATGTATTTCTTCCAGAAGCTGCTCCTGTCTTTCTATCTGTTCAAAGAGACACTGGAGCTCAGACTCTTTGTTTTCGGTCATATTCCTGAGCTGCTGTCTGCACAGCATCAGCTGGTGCCGTAGACTTTTCTCTCTGTTTTCTCTCTCTTTCAGTTCCTCACAGAGCCATTGAAGTTTAGTCTAAAAATATGACATTTACATTGAATTTTTTAAAAATATAGAAAACAGGAGCATTGCAAAACATGAGAAAGACATAATTTGAACAAATACAGACAATAACTGACAAATTCAAGCAAAATTATAAAATACCCATAATGTTATAACTTGCATAATGGTTTTTATCAGTTAAACTTTGGAGCAGAAGTGATTTTTTGGATTTTTATAAAATTTTGGTACTTTTATAAAATATTCTATCATTTTTTGCAAAGTGTGAAATAAAATTCATATTTTATGGTAAGACAAGAAAGGTTAAACATAAATTCTCTGGCCTTTGGCCTCTTCTCCCCCTCCACCACCACCACCACTGTGCATTGTGTATCCATATTATTCATTGACCAGAACTCCCAATAGGCATGAATACCTGCTCAATCATAAAGAATAACATTCTCCTAGCATCAAAAGTCAACTCCTTAATAAATAACATTCCTTCTTGATCTTAGAAGAGGTCACATGAACCACCAGGATGATGCTTAGATCTGGATTATGTAAAGTGTCAATAATACATCATTTGATGTAAAGCCTTTGGTCTCAAAAAACTTATATAACTATGCCTTGATTTCTAATGAGCAGAATAGTTCTCAGAGCTTTCCGAGATGTTCCTCCCAGGTTATAATCCTCAAATTTGGCTACAATAAAATTTTCCATTCCTTTCTTAGATCAACTGACAAAAGGCAATACTGCAGAAAAGTCAGGCTTACTTAACTTCCATTTGTAATATAATTAGCTCCCTAATTTGATATATAATCTAGTGAAAGCATCTGAAAATCAAAAACACCCCATATAGACCTAGAAACTTTCTATAAAAGGGAGTTTTAGTTCAGAGATTTAAAAGTAAAATAAAATTCACAATTTGGTTTATAAAAATGTGTATGCCCAAAGGTTCAGCTAATCAGGTAGAGAGAAAGAGATTCTCATAGCATAAGGTAGATAATGTCAACATTTGTGCACATTTAAAACTAGGAAATTTAACTGAAGTAACTAACTCTTTTTTCCATGGACTCTATTTTCACCAACTCACATCCAGAGCAGGGATTAAGTGCAAGCATCAGCTGCAACCTACACCACAGCTGCAGCAATTCCAGATCCTTTAACTCACTGCACCAGGCCAGGGACCGAAACTGTGCTTCTGCAACAACTGGAGCCACTGCACCACAGCAGGAACTCCTCTAGTTAACTGTAAATAATCTAAATAGTCTTCATCTCAAGAAGCAAAACAGAGGAAGCAAAACTAGAAGGGAAAAATGAGATTAAGCTAAGGGACAGTTTCCCTGTATAGCATACAATTATAAAGAAAGTTCTAGGCCTCCAGAAGCTAGAAAGTTCTTAGGGCATGGTGCAGTTTTTTAAGAGTAGCTGTGATATAATCGTATAGCCTATGATGAAGCAGAACAGGGATATGGCCCCTAGACTGAGGATTCCCCACATACGTCAGCTTTCAAACATCCCCAGAAATGAAAAAGAGGCACAGCTCCTTTGGTCAGAAGATCTATTTAACAGATAGTGACATAAAACAAATATTATCATTAGTCAAATTACAGAAAATTTTTACAATAATATTTTCTTTGTCTTTTTTTTTTTTTTGCCTTATCTAGATCTGCACCCACGGCATATGGAGGTTCCCAGGCTAGGGGTCTAACAGGAGCTGTAGCTGCCGGCCTTTGCCACAGCCACAGCAAGTCGGGATCTGAGCCGTGTCTGCAGCCTACATCACAGCTCACGGCAATGCTAGATCCTTAACCCACTGAGCAAGGCCAGGGATCGAACCCGCAACCTCATGGTTCCTAGTCGGATTCATTAACCGCTGCGCCACGACGGGAGCTCCTACAATAATATTTTAAGTGACCAATGCATGATATGTTGGGTGAAGGAAAATGGAAATCATACTTGTAAAGGCATGGTTTATTAATAACAAGCTCTTTGGATCACACTAGGGTTTATGTAAATGAGGTAGCTTAGGGTGGGACTGAGCCTTTAAACTATGAAATCTGCACAAACTCTGGGCAGTTAGCATCAGAGCCAAACTAAATTGTAAGCTACCCAGCTGGTGACTGCAAAATATTGAAAAATTACTTGATGTGGAAAACTCACATTTGGAGTCAAAAGTACTATGAGTAGAAACAGACCGTAATAGTAGGTATTTCACAGGGAAGGACAGACCACTAGGAATTTTCATTCACAGCTCTGAGTTGCATCAGCCAAATTCTTGGTAACTGCAACAGGAATATTGGGAATTCTCTCCTGCACCAAATCCCCACTGAGGACTGAAGTTTGGCACTTGCCATCACGTGGAGTAGAACATGAGCCACTGTAGCTGCTGACCTGCAGCACCCTGAGTGGAGCTCGGCGTGGAGACCAGAGGGAGGCACTCTACGCTCTGCGAAAACTGCAAGAACATGCCTTCAGACAGTTAGATATTTTCAGGAGAAGACTTTATGAGCCCAATTCTTGCATCTCCTTATATCTAGAAAAACACTAAAATCCGTCAATAATGACTAATGTCTGTGACCAGTAGTCACCTTCAAGAGACCAGCAGAAAACTTTTGTTAAGAGGCTGCAGTCACCTCCCCTTTCACCTTTATGACTTATATCTTGATATTCCCCCTTTCTCCTGGGCTATATAGTTAGTGGGCAAAACAAAAGATGAAAAGAGCCACTCCCAAGGGTTGGCTAATGTGGCTAATGAGGCCTGAGGGAACTCAGGAAAGCATATCAAAGGAGCAATTCCAGTCAGCCCAGACCTTTATGTCTTCCCATAGAAAAGGTTTTCTGTAAATCTGGTTATCTGTAAACCTTTTGATCCTATTACCTTCCCATTGTTGCAAAAACACATATATCCTTGCTTCCCCCCTCTCCTCCTTGGAGCAGTTTCTTGGGGTTATCTGAGACGCTGTTTCCCAGGCTTAAGTCCTAATTTCATGTCAAATAAAACTTAACTCTCAACTTTCAGGTTGTATTTTTTTAGCCGACACCACTAATAAGGTGGCCACTCTACCACAGACAAAGCAGGCTAAGAACACTGGGGTACCAACTCTGACATTTCCCCAGACCACTTATAAGGCTTTGGTTATGAATATAAGTTATGAATACAGATTTTTTAATCTTCAATAAAATACCTAGCAACCATAATCCAGAAACATATAGAAAGGTTTTTACAGCATAACCAAGTGGGATTTATCCTAAGAATGCAAGCTTACATTAATACTGAAAATTAATTAATATAATATGCCATATTAGTAAAAATTAGGGATATATGCCACATGATCATATCAAAAGGTGCAGAGAAATTACACGATGAAATTCAATACCCATTCACAATGAAGCACTCAACAAACTAGGAACAGAACGGAGCTTTCACAACCTGATAAAAGACATCTATAAAAAACACCACAACTATTACCATACTTACTGGTAAAAGACCTAATCCTTTCTCCCTAAGATCAGAAACAAGAAAAGAATGTCTGCTCTTACCACTTCTACTTAACATTGTATTAGGAGGTCATGTCAGGGTAATTTTACAGGAAAAGGTAGTAAAATATACCCACACTGAAAAGAAAGAAGTAGACATATTTACATCTATTCGCTGACAGTATGGCCCTATATAAGAAAATCCTAATTATTTCACTAAAAACATATTAGAATAAAATAGTTCAGCAACATTATGGTACATAGATCAATATATATAAAGTAACTGTATTTCTATACACTTGAATGATCAATTCAAAAATAAAAAGTCAACTAAATGTACAATAGTAACAAAGGTATAAAAAATTTAATACACCTTTAAAAAGAAATGCAAAACTTATACTCTGAAGTATGTGAAAAAAAATTCTACAGAACAATGTTGAAAAAAATTAAACAATAACTAAATAAATGCGACAATATTCCATGTACAAAGATCAGAAGGCTTAATACTGTTTAGAAAGAAACACTCCCCTAACAGACCTAAAGATTCAACCAAATTCCCAGCTGGCTTTTTGCAGAAATTGACAAGTTGATGCTAAATTTCATATGGGCATTCAAGGGACCCAGAACACTAAAAAAAAAAAAAAATGTTGAAAACTAAGAACAAAGTTGGAAGACATATTTACCCATTTCAAAGCTTACTACAAAGCCACAGTAATCAAAAACAGTACAGCACTGCATAAGAAAAAACATATAGATCAATGAAATAGAATTGAGTCCAGAAATAAACCTATACATATATGGAGAGATGACTTTCAACAAGGGTGTCAAAACAACGTGATGAGGAAAGAATAATCTTTTCAACCAGTGGTTCAGGGACCACTGAATAGCCAGTAAAAAAAATTGAGTTGGACTCATACTTCATACCATATTAAAAAATTAACTCAAAATGAATCAAAGACATAAACGTAAAAGATAAAAATATAAAACTAGAGGAAAACAGGCAGAATTCTTCACGACCCTGATTTGGCAACCATTTCTTAAACGTGACACCAAAAGCACAAGCAACCAAAGAAGAGATGATTAAATGGACTTAAAATTTAAAACATTATGCTTCAATGATCACACCAAAAAATGTGAAAGACAACCCAATGAACAGGAGAGAATATTTATAGATTATATATGTGAGAAAAGACTTGTATCTAGGATATGTAAAGAATTCAAATAATAAATAAAAAGATAATGAATTGAACAAAAGATCGAAATAGATAAATTTCCAAAGAAGATATGAATGGCCAATAACTATATGAAAAGATGCTCTATATCACTAGCCATCAGGAAAAAGTAAATCAAACCACAGTAAGATTCCATTTCCCATCAGCAAGAGAGCCATAATCAGAAATACAGATGATGACAACTGAAGCATGAATTTTAAGAAATTAAAATTCTCATATACTGATAATAAGAATGTACAATGGTGCAGCCACTTTGGAAAACAATCTGAACTATCTTCAAAAATTTAAACACAGTTACCACATAACCCAGCAACTCTCTCCTAGGTATGTACCTATAAGAAATGAAAACATATATGTTCATGCAAAAACTTGTACTCAAATGTTGATAGCAGCATTGTTTATGATCGCCAAGAAATAAAAATAATCCAAATGAACATCAACTGGTAAGCAAAAGAATAAACTGTGGTATATTCATACAGTGGACAGTTATTTAGTAAGAAGTAATGACAGATGAACCTTGATAACATTCTCCTAATTGAAAGAAGTTAATCATAAAGGACCACATAAATAATTCTATTCATAGAACATGTCTAGAAAGGACAAATTTATAGAGATAAAGAAATCAGATTACTGTTGACTAGAACTATGGGGAGGGTGGATGAGCTGATAAGGATGTGATAGCTAATGGTCTAGATTTTCTTTTTGGGATAATAAAAATGTTCTAAAGTTCATATAGTGATAGATGCACATCTCTGTGAATATACTATAAACCACTGAATGGTAACTCTAAGTGTGTTGTATGGTACGTGAATTATATCTCAATTTAACTGTTACTTAACAAAAAAAAAAAAAAAGGGAAAGGGGGAAGTAAGAGGGGACAGATGAACAAAGTTAAAATTAAATCTTCCTAAAGAGATGAGACCTAGCTGTAGTACTTACTATACAAATTGTGGGCCTCTGTCTTGTCTGTATGTCACTAGACAAATAAAGGAAGTCCCAAACTTAAATTAGGATATGGACTTTCGACTATGATTCCAGCAACTTAAGCCTGCTCCATTTCCCAATATCCACTTTGAAATACTCATGCAAATGGAAAAAGAGAAAAAAAGTTCCAGAGCACAGAAAATATGGTCATTTTGTAAGATAAAACTAGTACTTTCTATTATAACTCTCTACTAACGCATTTAGGAAGAAAATAGGGTCAGGGTGAGGATGAGAAATGTAACACTGTCCCAGTCTAACCACAGTATGAGAGACGAGGAAGTGAATTTGACTGTTCTATAGAAAGCATACTCTCTATATAGAGTGGAGCAAATATTGGAGGCTGGAAGTTAAGAGGCTGCTACAATATTCCAAACAAATGAAAATGGTAAGGATTGGACCAAAGTGTATGTGCTTGAGAATTAAACGTGAGGAGTATGGAAAAGGAAGGAATCAGTATTGATGGCGAATTTGTAGCCTAAGAAACTGAAACGGGAAATCTAGACAAAGCAAAGATTTAGGGCTTAAGAAGTTAATAAGAGGTTGAAATGAAATGAAATTGTTAGGAACAGAAAATACTGAAGTATAGATTACTAACTAGATATATAAATCTAAAGCTCAAGAGATGTAAACTGTGGGCAAGAGATTCAGACTAAACATAAAGGAAGCATAAAGCAAGCTAAAAGTACAATAGGTAAAACAGCTCATGAGGAATATTTACAGAGAGAACAGAACAGGGTTGAGAAAAGATGAACATAAGAGAAATTTTAAAATAACACTGAGATATAAATAGAAAGGCAGGAGGAAAATACAAGAGTCCAGGATGACAGAAACCCAAAGGAAGAAAATTACTACAACAAAGTGGATATCATTAACGTCAAAAAATGTCAAAAGGAAGGGACAAGTAATTTTAAAAATATACATTTTTGTCCAAAATAACTGCGGCTCAGCCCATCAAATCAAGATAGGACTGAGAACATGACCATCAAAGTGTTTACGGTGAATATGCCTTTATGCCTACTAAAGATGAGTATAAATATTAAAATATTTATTTAATTACTATATTTATTACCGTGTCTTTCCCATTTTAGCTCTTTTAGTTCTTCTTTTAAATATTTAGGTGCTTAAATGATGGGCACACGAATATTTACCACTGTTCTCTCTTCTTGTATTGATCCCTTTATAATGAACTTCCTTGGCTCTTTTTTTTATACTTTATTATTTTTTATTATTATTAAAGTATAGTTGATTTATAATGTTTCAGCAAGTTCTGTTGTACAACAAAGTGACCCAATCACACACATTTCCCTGTGCTGTAGAGTAGGATCCCATTGCTCATCCATTGCAGATATAATAGTTTCCTTGGCTCTTTTTAACATTTTTAGTTTAAAGTCTATCTTTAAGACTAAAGTACATCTCTTAATAGACAGCATACTGTTGGATCTTTTCTTTAATCCATTTATTCTATATCTTTTAATTGGAGAGTTTTATTCATTTATATTTAAAGTAGTTATTGATCAGTAAGGACTCACTATTGCCATTTTGTTCATTGTTTCCTGGATATTTTGCAGATTCCATGTTCCTTGTTTCTCATCCTGCTATCCTTTTTTGTGTTTTGTTGTCTTCTGGTAACAATTCTTTGACATCTTTATCATGATGTTTTATGTAATCACTACAGGATTTCCCCTTGTACTTACCAGGAGGCTTACATAAAATATCTTAAACTTATAATACTCTATTTTTAAACTGGTAGCAAGTTAACTTCAATAGAATTTGTGAAATTTTCACCTTTAATTCTCTTCCCCCTCACATGTTAGGTTATTGCTATTGCAATTTACATGGTATTTTTTGAACTGTGTAACTAATAATGGATTACATATATGTGTGTGTCTGTATGTATAGATAGTTATAATCTTTAAAATGATAATGTACTCAATGTACTATGTAATAAAAATTATTCTAGACAATTTAATCAGTAATTTTAGATACAGGTCAGTTGGAAAACTATCCTAAAACATTATTACTTAAGTCATTAATTTGTTATTTCATCTTAACAAGGCAAAATAAGGAAAAACCTATGCTATTACTCCCTGCTTCTATATTAAAACTACAATCTGAATCTGTATACCACACCTCTTGTTCATCTTATCAAACTTTGCCAGTTCCTCAAGAAAAATAAACTGAAAAGCACCAGTGACAATCATATTTTTATTGGTATGATGCAAGGGAAAAAGAAAAGATTAGATATATAGTTTCTGGAAAAGATATGTTTTCAACAAAGTCTTTTTGTTGTTTACTTGGCACCTCAAACACATACACATCTTTATTCTTGTATGTTAAAGGATTTAATGTAATAAATTCTTAAGACTTTTTCAAGAACTTTATAATATTCTTCAATTAAAATCTCCTTGGGTTTTTTTTTTTTTTTTTTGGTGTTTTCTGTGTTGTGCCTGAGTATATGGAAGTTCCCAGACTAGGGATCGAAGCAGAGGTGTAGCCGCCGGCCTACACCACAGCCATACAACGCCAGATTCAAGCCGCGTCTGCAACCTTCACCACAGCTCAGTGCAATGCCAGATCATTTAACCCATTGCAACAGGCCAGGGATAGAACCCGTATCCTCATGGATACCAATCGGGTTCATTACCATGACAGCAACTCCCTCCTTGGGATTTTCTTACACAACACACATATGCTTGTGCACACACACATGACAGCTAGTTCTGCACATAATGAGGCCCTGACACATATATTAAATGAATAATTAGATGCTGTTATTTTTTTTTTTTGTAAAGAGGTAGCACCTTGCAACTAAATAATAAAACAGAAGAAGAGAATGTGGATCTTAAAAACAAGCAAAAAAAGAATTATTTTTAGTATAACTATATTAAGAAAGCTTAATGAACATTCAAAAGTAATATGTTTAGGACTAAACACTACCCAAAAGAACCATAAAAAACACAACCACAAAGGTTGGACATATGCCAGCCCTGATAACTGTACGCCATATATGCAGAGTCCTAAACAACAGCTTTCAGATGGCAAATACCCCAGGATTAGTCTAAGATCAGATATTATTTAATATTATCACAAATGGCTAGGTATTAGAATATTAAATTGATTTATCTGCATGATAGACAATACCTTTAAATCAAGAATATAATGAAATACCCTTGATATACAGAAGAATACACACATGCAAAATGAAATCTGGAAGAGATTAACCTGAGGAAATGCACTTTTAAAAAATCAAATATGGGAATTCCCTTCATGGCGCAGTGGAAACGAATCCGACTAGGAACGATGAGGTTGCAGGTTTAATCCCTTGCCTTGCTCAGTGGGTAAAGGATCCGGTGTTGCCGTGAGCTGTGGTGTAGGTTGCAGTTGCAGCTTGGATCCCATGTTGCTGTGCTCTGGCGTAGGCCGGCAGCTGTGACTCTGATTCAACCCCTGGCCTGGGAACCTCCACATGCTGCAAGTATGGCCTTAAAAAAAAAAAAATCAAATTTGGATTCGTAAAAGCTATGAGGTCTACAGCGGACCATTAGAATCCCTGTGAGGATACAGCAAAAGAAGTCAGGTTATTCACCACCTTTAATGGGAAGACCAATTGTTCTAGGACTAAGACATTATTAGATGATATTGGTTTACACCAGAGACCAAAACTATAAATGCTAAAGGTGCCAAGTAGGAAACATTAATAAAGATACATAGAAAATAGGCAGTTCCCATCGTGGCTAGCAGTAATGAACCCAACGAGTATTCAGGAGGATACAGGTTTGATCCCTGCCCTTGCTTAGTGGGTTAAGGATCTGGCATTGCCCTGAGCTGCAGTGTAGGCTGCAAATGTGGCTCAGACCTGGTGTTGTTGCAGCTATGGCATAGGCCAGAGGCTACAGCTCCAATTCACCTCCTAAACTGTGAACTTCCATGTGCCATGGTGGGGCCCTAAAAAGACCAAAAAAAGAAAAGAGTACATAGAAAATATGTTCTCTTTTGCTTTTCTTCAAAAGTGCCACTTATTCAGGCTATTATGTTACTATTTTACCAATCTGAACCACACATGGATACAAGAGACATATCTAGTTCTCCTAAATTTACTTTAAGAAAAATAACATGCATGCATAAAGATAAAAATGCAAGTAATACTTCTCTTCCATACTGGGAGTCAATAGAATTTGATGGAGACTATGTCAAATGATAGTTAACTATATTTTAAAAAAAGCTTCATAAACATTCGAAAATAACATATTTAGGACCTGAAATTATCATTTTGGATTATAAAAATGCAATCACAAAAAAAAAAAAAGGCTAGAAGGACACCCTATCTAATATGGTCATATCAACGTTTCTTTTCAACACTAATAGTTTTCTATCACAAAAGAATAAAACCCTAGCATTATCAGATCTTCTGATATCTCAAAAGGAAAACAAATTCCATGCTGTGCTAACACACTTACTTGATTTTTTTTTTAAATGTTCGCTACCAAGTCAATTTTTTAAAACCCATGTGGTCCAAACAAAATGAATCTCTGGGGGCCATCACCTTCAACAATCCAGTTTAATCTGTTCTTTCTCAGTGATTTAATTTAAAATTTAGAAAATAACTTCACATTTCTCTGTTCTCAGTGCTCTCCTACTTATTCCATCTAATCTATGACCTGTGTTTACTACTACTGCTAAGAGATGATAACAGAAAAACATTAATTCTGTTTTGTCCTAATAATACTCCTATACTAATTTTGATAAAACAAAAGCAAATACAAAAAACTTTCTGAAACAAAGCATTAATCAGGTTTGATCTGTGTTATGGACTGAATTCTATACCCTCAAAATCATATGTTAGAGCCCTAACCATCAGTGTGACAGTATTTGGACATAGTGCCTTTAGGGAAGTAATTGAGGTTCAGGAGGCCATAAGGGTGGGGTCCTAATCCTACAGGGCAGGTGTCCCTAAAGAAGAGGAAGAAACACTCCCTGACTTTTAACCTTCAATTCTTCCAACCATACCTCCTAGTCCCTCACTCCCTGCCCCCACATGAAAGGTAGCTGTCCACATGGCAAAGAGAAGCCTTACCAGAAACCAACCCTGGCACCTTGATCTTGGGCTTCTGGGCTCCAGAACTGTGAGAAAATAAATACCTTTTGTTCAAGCTACCCAGTCTCTGATATTTTGTTATGGCATTCCCAGCAGATTAATACAATATGACCTATAGTTCAGTTAATTCATATGAAGCCTTTATTCCACTGACATACAGAATTAAAAATAGGTCATAGTTAGATGCTTGTTATGAATTGAATAAGTAGGCAGAATATATTATTAATCTTACAAAACAAATCAACTTAAGGAAATTTAATCAAGCAATAATCAATTATGAGAATCAGTGTTTGTTAGAGAAACTGCCAGCATCTTGCATTAAGTACTTTGGAGAAGAAGATTGGAACACAGTATAGGAATAACTTTACCAATTCCAAACAATAATTAGCTGACAAGGCTATTAATCACAGTGTAAACACCATTCTATTAACCACTCACAAGAGCATCTTACAGATTACACAATATTCTCATTTATTTAACTACATCAATAAGTATTGCTAAATAAACCAAAATAGGGAAAGAATTTATAAATAAGGCAGTTTTTTACCTTCTTAGTTGTGATTAGGTGGGGATATTTATAAGTACCTAGTAAAATAATCAAGATGACCTTTTTAGTCTGTAGGAATCTACTAGTGAGATTTAGTGGAATAACATACCAAGAGTCACTAAGAAATGACTCAAAGCTAAAAACCAAGGAAAACAGAAAATTCAAATAAAAAGATTATAGTTGATAGAGTTAGGAATAATATCAAGAACCATGATTTTGCTGCTTTTAACTACTATGCTTCCTATACCAGAACTCTAAAAAACAATTTTGAGAGAAAATATGTACCTAAGAAACAGAGATAACGAGGATGGCAATGTTTTAGAATGTGCCAGGTCACCAAAGCAAGAATTAAACCAGAAATGCAAAATTCATATCTAAATCAACTTCAAAATACAATTATAAATCTTTCAATAATTCTTTCTCCATTTTTCTACTTAATTTGATTATAATCAGGAAAAATATCTCCAATAAGAGTACATTAAAAAGTACAAAATACTTTCTCTAATTAAACTGGCTGTGTTCCCTGTATATTATCTAAAGTATATTTCCATCCAACACATGAATGAAGATATTGGAGTATTTGTACCACATTTCGAGGTCTACAGGAAGAATAAAATACTAGATGATCATTTGCATCCTTCAATAAGAATTAAATACAATGGGTCTAGCACTTCTCACAAATAACTATTTTTAAAAATCTACAACATTAAAAAGACAATATTTATAAATGTAGCATCTATATTAAGTATAGGTCACACAATCAGTGGAAAAAACAATGGCACAGATTTCAGACCAGGTACCAAATCATTCTCAGAAATTAGCTTTATATCCTTAGGTAAAACTCACAACTCCTAGAATCTCTCATCTACAAAATGAGAAAGTCAAAATTCATGATCTCTAAAAGCTGCTTTGGTTATAATACTTCAAAAATCGTAGGGAAAAGCAAATGCTTGTCAACATGTAGAACATATTATAAAAAGTATGACTCTTTGGGATGATACCAAATAGGGTAATACAGGAAAATTCCCAAATCATTTGGAAGTATATTTCTTATATCTATATATCTTAAAATCGATGGTTCTGATGAAATAGAACTAGTATTTGAGAACTCACATATTTATCAAAATCTATCTTATTATTTATAGATATTTAAGCAAAGGAAATAACTTGAGTAGTAAAATGCAGCAAACCTAATACAATTACTATCTTAAAAGATATTTATGGAGGAGTTCCCACTGTGGTGCAGCGGAAACAATTCCAACTAGGAACTGTGAGGTTGCGGGTTCGATCCCTGGCCTCACTCAATGGGTTAAGGATCCAGCGTTGCCGTGGTGTAGGTGACAGACACAGCTCGGATCTGGCGTGGCTGTGGCTGTGGCATAGGATGGCAGCTGCAGCTCCGATTCAACCCCTAGCCTGGGAACCTCCATATGCCATGGGTGCAGCCATAAAAAATAAATAAAATACCTTTCTCTAAAAAGAAAAAAAGGATATTTATGAAGCATTTAGCCAAGCCATGTGGTAAGCATTAAAGATGCAGTTAGGAACAGAACAGAGGTCTTCCCTAATAAAGTTTACAGACTTAAAGAAAGGAAAGGAGTAAAGGGAAATTTCAATACAGTAGGATAAAGACCAAGTAGGAAAAGATCATCACAGCCAAAGAATCATATAAATTCAACTTTGTGCATCTTAAGAATAATTAATACCAGACTCCTAGAATTAAATGTGCTCTGAAAACAAAGGAGCACTGAGGTTTCTGCCTCATGCTGAAGAGCAGCTCACACCAGCTTTCCTTTTATTTGCTATGATAAAACGATAACTTAAGATCTGGGATCAAGAGTGATGCTTGCTAGTATTGTGGTTCCATATTGAAGAGTGAGTACCTGCTGACTCTAGATATGATAATCTATCCCTATTTTCTCATTAGAATTGTCTTCGCTACTTCTCATTTCTTTCCATGATTTGAACTTAAACTCTGACTTGTGCCTTTATCCCTGCTTCTCTTTGGGCCTTCCTATCCAGATGGAGCTTTCTGGATATCGATCCCTATGGTGGAAACTCTTCCAATATTTCTGCTAGCCTGCCTCCCTAGGATCCTGCATGTTTGTTTATTATGATACCAACCTTTGACTAGGTCCTCTAGTTTAAATGGAAAATGCTGGATATCGCCCTCTCCATCAGCCTCTGACATAAAATTAAGCATAACTTGCATGTTGTCATCAAAATATTTCTTCACTCTGTCCCTTCCTCTGAATTTCTATAATTTCCTCAACTTGAACTTTCACCCTACCTCAACCAGAGACATGGGTCTCACCTGAAGACCTCTTAACTGGTGTTCCTGCCTTTGGGCTTCCCATCTCTAATCTACCTTTCACATCACTATCAAGAGTAATGCTTCTAAACTATGAATATGAACATAGCACTCTCTTGTTCAAAACTCCTTCGAGGTTCCCCCCTAAATGTAAAGCTGACCTGAGTTTTTAAAATGACATACGACACTCTTCTTGATGAATCTAATCTCTAACTCCTTCTGCAGCCTCATCCCTGACATTCATTTCACGTTTTCATACTGCAGTATTGCTTGGGGTTCTTTTGCATTTATGATGCTATTCTCTTCCAGGCCATTCCTACAATTGTTTACTCTGTATGCAAGTTCTTTCCTCTTTATCTGGCTAGCATCAGAATTCATCTGTGCCATCAGCCTCCAAGGCAGCTTCCGCATACCTCTGACACAGCAGCTCTTACATATGATATTAAAATTATCAACCTAAGTTCAATCTTTACTAGAGGAAACATGTTCTTCAAGAGGAAGGAGCATGTCAATTTTCATGTCTACAGAATGTAATATAGAATCAGGGCATAGTAGCTACTCAGTAAATTCTGTTAAACTGAATAAAATTTGGCCTCTACAAGCCTTGTCAGTATTTATGAGAAAACTAACCCCTACCTACTCCTTATCAAATCTTTACCTTACTTAACAACCAGTTCAACCCTCTTCCTCCCTGTAATGTATTATTCTCAACATTCATTGGTTATTTTATCTATAAGCCTAGTCCAGCTCTTAGTTGGGCTTCATGGTTATGTTGTGTCACCATTAACAACAAAGCAACAGTGACACAATTGCCATCCAATCCCCTAGTTCTTCTAGAATTAACACTAAACGAAGAAATTCATTTGGCAGATTTATGAAAACAATTACCAAATGCCATCAGAGGTCCTTCTAATACTGCAAGATGTCAGCATGGACTAGCTGAAGAGCAAATCTACTTTCCACATAGCTTTTTGTCCTCTGATTTCAGATCTTATCTTCAATACTTATAGAGCTGTCCAGTCATAGCTCACGGGAATTATAGTATTGTAGTCCATCGATAACCTAAGCCATCTTTCTAGTAAATAGATTCAATTCAGTTGGTCGGCATAGTATTGCTTATCACAACCCTTCTACACTGTAGAGGAACAGATGTCTCCCACAGTATTAAAACTTGTCTGATCAGAAGTTCAATCCCATTAAATGATAAGGGAAAACTGCTCACTGGCTCCCAAATTATAGAGCTATGATTAAGAGTCATCTCTGGTTCTCATAATTTAACTGAACAACAACTGTGAAAGCTTTCTATTCAGAAATGATAAAAGATTTTTACTTGAAAGAAAATTCCAAGTATATTGCTCTTGTTGTCAGAATTGAGGGGTTGGGAAAAAGAAAAAAAAGAGAAACGCTTTAATAATGAACAAGTTTCAAGCTAAAAAATCCTGAGGCAGCAAAATATGGATATTCCAAATTTTCTGTATATGTGGCATAAATATACATTTGCATCTGGCTCTATCAAAAATGGTTAGGTATGCGCAAGATCACTGTATTTAAAGTAGAAGAGAAATTTTATAAAGCTGAATAAATTTCAAGGTTGAGTCATAAAATTGTTAGTTTCTTAATGTTTTTTTTTTTTTTAAAGAAGCTTCTCTAATGAAGATCTGGTTTGCAAAAGTGAACTCTGCCTTTGTATCATCTCTCACCCGTACCTTACTCAGCTGCCACAGCAACACCAGATCTGAGCCACATCTGCGACTCATGCTGAAGCTTGTAGCAACAACTGATCCTTAACCCACTGAGCAAGACCAGAGATCGAACCCACATCCTCATGGAGACTATGTTGGGTTTTCAACAGGCTGAACCACAATGGGAACTCCTTTGAACAAGTTTTAAAGACTCAGGGAACTCCCTGACAGGGCATGTAATCCATTTTCCCATTCCTTATTTGGCACTGGAAAAGTCACATACCTTTTCTGAAACCTCACTTTGCTCATATTTTAAAATAAGGATATTTACAAACTTGAAGGCTTTTTTCCTGCAATAAAATTCTAAGTTAGACCACAACTGGTGAGATTTATAGTACAGCTGGTTTTCTTATAGAGTTTAAATGGATGGAAGATTTCAGTACCTTAAAGCTGAAAAAAACAATTCTAAAAAAGAATGCAAGTGTATAAGTATTAGTACTTGAACAGACAGAAAACTACATTTCATGTGGTCATAAATTTCTATATACTTAAATTAATGAATTTCCAAGTTGATCTGATTTATGAAGATAGCTGATAACTATCACCAGTACAGAAGAATCTTTTTGCTAAAATTACCACACTGTTCGATTTTATTTATATTTGGTTACCTTCCATTAAATTTAAATTGTAACACCAAGGAATCATAAAGCAGGAAAGCTATCTTCAGAACATAACATTTACCTCTCCCATTTTGTAAATGAGAAAACAAGACACCTAGAGAGGTGAAGGATTTGCTTGAGCTATACAGAGATTTGGCAGGCTTTGAACTTCCCTCCAGAACCAGAATATAAGTATATATGTGTAAATGAAGGTTGGTTACAGCTATCTTTTGTAGCCCTCCGGCGATGCTGCCTATCCCAAGGAAAAGGCAGAAGAATTTCTCTTTCTGACAATCTAATTTTGTATTTCAACATTTTTAGGAATTTCTGTCGTGGCTCAGCAGAAACAAATCTGACTAGTATCTATGAGGATGTGGGTTTGATCCCTGGTCTCACTTAGTGGGTTGAGCATCTGGCATTGTCGTGAGCTGTGGTGTGGGTTGCAAATGTGGCTCGGATCCTGTGTTGCTGTGGCTGTGATTTAGGTTGGCAGCTGTAGCTGTGATTCGACCCCTAGCCTGGGAACTTTCACATGCTGCAGGTGCAGCCCTAAAAAGAAAAAGAAAGCAAACATTTTTACCTCAATTTATTCTCTTATTCCATACTTACATATTTAAGCTAATGTTTAAATGTTAAACTAAAAGAACACAGAGGTTTCTTGAATGCATTACAATGATATCTTCCCCAGCAGTGAAGTATTACACACTTACATGCTCAGTTATATGCCAAAATATATGACTAGCCCAAATATGATGCCTTGAAGGTCATAAACATTATGATAGCTTTAGGATTCAAAGATTAATTACCTTGCTTTCTGCTAACCAGCGATGTGGGTCATAATTAATATCAGGACCAGATGAAAAAACCTATAAAAAAGCGGAAGTCATCAATTAAAAATAGATTTTTTTTTCTGAAATGAACTTATATAAATGAAAATTGTTCGCCATTACATCCAGAAGTTTAGTCTCTAAGCATAAGGGTTTAAAAAGAAGAATGTTCATTCCAAGTTCAAAACAAAGTCCCAATCACTATTAATTTAAAGAATGTCTGCTTATGTAAGCAGGTGTGTATGTATGCATGTATCGACAGTAAATATTTACCTCACATAAAGAGGCATGAATCAAGTCTCAGGTGCTATTACTGAAAGCATCTCTAAGGCTGATTCCATGGAGTTCTGCATAGCAAGCAGACTCATTTAAACCAGCTTACTTCATTTGTGTTTCTCTTCCTCAGTCTTGCTCCAGGTAGTGTATTTCATAGTGGGTTAGATGTAATTAAATGGAAACATAATTGTCTTATTTTTCCTTCTTAATTTTATACCGTGAGGGCCATTTTATCTCATTAATGGTTGTGTAGGACTGACATAAACTACCTGATCAATATGACTTCATACAAACATCCTTTATATTTCATAATGGTGACAAAATTCTACAATAAATAGGCTGTCTATACCAGCTGCCCTGACTTCCTTCACACCAGTTCATTTCTAGAAGCCCTTTCCAGCTTGTTCTGACTTATTACTGATAAAATTGTACCCAAAGGTTTTCAATGACTTCATAATTGCAACAGAAGTTCTGCTTAATTCCTACTTTCTTTGAACTTTGTGCCACCTATGATTTGCATCATTTTTTCAGAGAAATTTTCTGCTTAAAAATATCTTCCCTTCTGTAAGAGATGTCTATTTCTATTCTCAAATACTTCCATACTTCCTGATGTGTATGCACATCACTCCCCTAAGGAATATCATTAGGTAATTCATGTAGACATATGATGAATGCATAATGAGTGCTGACCACATGCCATATACAAAAGTGTTGTCTTCTTTCTATTTCTCTCATTGTCTAAATTTCACTCAACTCTCCTGCTTTCCTGACTTTTTCAGTGAGATTTTCCCTAATCACTAGTTCACAGAGTTTTCTTCCTCTTCTACCTCTCTTCTGTCTTGAAATTTGTAACCATCCATTTTACACTGATTATAATGTTTTTTTATTCTTTTATTGATTTATGTCATAGTCTCAAGTCTTCAGTAACCTAAGATACAGTGCCCAAGATAAAAGACTAAAATTGTTTGAGACAAGTAAAATTATGTCATACTTTGCGATTTGTATTACAAACTATATACAGCTTAGTGTTGAAGAGAACAGCCACTAGTTCACTTACAAAAAGTGTGACTTAATTTCTCTATGCTGTAGGTTATCATGTATAAAATGAGTAAACTACGTCATCAGGAAAAGCTATAGATTAAATAAAATGAGTGTTAGCACAGTGTCTGACATATAGAACACAATTATCACTACTAAGTGAATATCCAAGATGTCATCATCAATACCTAAGTTTCGAAGTGTATTACTGACAAGAGCACTTAACAGACATTTGTCATAAAAAGATTAAAGAAACATGATAATATGAATACAATACAAAAAAACGACTACATGATAATAATAGCTATCTTTTGTTGAGTATTTACTAAGTGCAAGGTATTTCACACTACGATGTGCACCTGCTAAATCTTTTTTACTCTATCTTCATAATAACACAACTTATAAATGGGACATGAGAGAGAACAGAGATTACATAACTTGTCCAAGGTCATACGTCAGCAATTTGGAGAGAAGAAATTTGAACCTACATCTACCTTGATCCACAGCTTATCCTTCTCATGCTCTACAAATGTATAAACCTTTCGCTTCTCACAGTCACTTTCTACATAACGTGGCTGAAAATTTCATCAGCAATATTTCAAGACTCAACAAATGACAAGGAATAATTGGAATTATTTCATTTATTAAAACATTTTACAAGGACCACTGATCTACCCTGTATTTCTGACCTAAAGCAAAGAATCAATTTTATTTTAGCAAACACCTTGACGGTTTCTGTGAGGTGAGAGCAAATGTTATGCTCTTGAATATTCCTTATTTTTGGTTCAAGCTTATAGGAATGAAGCAACAAAATTTAGTAATGGAAAGAGACCCACAATGAAAAAAAATGCACTCTTAAAATCTCTTTTGTGTTTTTTAGGGCCGTATCCACAGCATATGGAGGTTCCCAGGCTAGGGATTCGAACTGGAGCTACAGCTGCCAGCCTACACCACAGCCACCGGCCTATGCCAAAGCCACAGCAACTCAGGATCCAAGCCACGTTTGTGATCTACACCACAGCTCAGGGAAATGCCAGATACCTGATCCACTGAGTGAGGCCAGGAATTGAACCCACATCCTCATGGATACTAGTTGGATTTGTTTCCGCTGTGCCACGATAAGAACTCCTAAACAAAATCTTAATAGAATTTCCACTCTTTTAGACTTACTTTCCACCCATCGCTCTAGGGGAAGAGGGGTAAAGCCCCATCACTACAGTCCCTAAATCCCTGAAAGCCTATTAAGGACTAGGGTAATTTTCAGAATATGTTAGAAGGATTTCAATCTCATAAAGATATAAAAATATTTAAGTAATCTGCTATCTGGACATTATATTTTAGCCTATAATTGGCCTTAACAAGGTTTATATATCTCATGATCCAAAGGTTTCCATTTTTACATCTCTACATGACTGAAAACAAGCCATCCTGACACAAGTTCTTAAATGCAGAATAAATATTGCATTGTTAATATGTGCATCTTTTCAATAAAATCACGATTTCAAGGCTTTAAGTATATATAAACAAGACAAGTCTTAAACAAAGCAGCATTGGACAGGGAAAAGAATAAGCCAGCATTATAAAAAGACTGAAAGTGTTAGTTTTCCCCTAAAGCCAATTACTTCTCATATTTGAATCATAGTCCTCTCAAATTTACATCTGAGCTAAAAAATGTATACAAAAATATATATCGTAGAAATTCCATCAACTTCACTAAATTCTACCAGTTGAAATATTTCCTTTAAAGTTAAATCCTAAGATACAAGAGTAGAATTACCATTTTGTGTTCTTTAAAACATTATTTAAGAAAAAAAAAAAGATGGCCAAGAAGAGGAGGAAAAAAAAGTAGAAAGTAGTACGGGAAAGAATATTTTATATGAGAAAAAAGATGAATGACAAAATAAATGTCTGAAAAGGGTTAAAAATAAACCTTATGAATAATACTATAATTTGAATGCTGTCATATCATCAAGTGAAATAAATACAGGGGCAAATGATGGGCTAAACTATAACGTATTATGGTTATGCCATATCAAAGCAATGCAATACTCTCTGTATGTAATATAGAAGTATTAGAACCTAGAATCAAAAGAGATGCTTAGCTCCAAGGAATTAAGAATATCCATGATTACTTCTGTTTTTATTTATTACTTCACTAGGACTACAAATTAAATAGCAATAATTCATTTTTCCATTTTAAAGACAAGAAAACTAAATTAAATGTAACTTGTTTAAATAGGGAAGTCAAGTAGCATGGTACTTACTTGTTTAAGCTCCAAAGTTAAGACACCTAGGATTTGAAGTCCTAGTTCTAGCACTTGACTAGCTGGATACAAAACCAGGGGCAAGCTACTGAACCCCTCCAAGCCTTGCTTTCTCTTGTTAAAAGTAGATTTAGAGAGTTCCTGTTGTGACTCAGCAGTAATGAACCCGACTAGTATCCATAAAGATGCAGGTTTGATCCCTGCCCTAGCTCAGTAGGTTAAGGATCTAGCATAGCTGTGAGCTGTGGTACAGGTCACAGACACGCTCACATCTGGCATTGCTATGACTGTGGCATAGGCCAGCAGCTGCAGTTACAATTTGAGCCCTGGCCTGGGAGCTTCCACATGCCACAGGTGTGGCCCTAAAAAAAAAGAAAAGGTGGATTTAATCTGAGTACCTAAAGGATAGGGTGGTTTGAGCAATTAAGGGAGAGAGTGTATATACTGTACTTACCGCGGTATCTGTAATATAACTAGTAGCCAATAGATGCTAGCCAGTAACATACTAGTAACAACAAAAATGGCCTATGATAATAAAAAATTCAAAATCCAGGATTTTTGACTCTAAGAATATTTTTTAGTCAGAACTACGGCCTCTCTTTTAAGACATTTTCTTTTACAGAGTGAGATGCAGGCAATTCAGTGGAATAACAGCATACTTTCTCCCGCCATGACTGGGCAATAAACGAAAAAGCACACTAAAAAAAAATGCAAGGTGTTATTTTGTTTCATAAAACTCTCTGGAATAAATGAGACCACCATGTAACTATGCATTAAAATCTTATTATAATTATGTATTAGGAAACTAAAAGGCACAATGAGAACTCATAATTACTTTCAGTTTCTCCATCAAGTCCCTGGAAAACGTTTTACAAGCTGCATCAATTTCCTTTCCTATCACACCAAGAATGGATTCTTGTTCAGTTTCTAGACAAAGAAGTTGATCCTTGAGCTGAAGTCTGGCCTCTTCCATCCTCCTTAAGTGCTCTTCTTCATTGCTTATATATTTTTCCTAAGGTATTGATAAGATATAAAGACAAAAGTTAATTATCAAGTGGAGGTAAGAAATACATGTAATATTTCTATAACCAATTCAAAGAAGCATATTAGAAAATATAGCTCTTTGTTCCTAATTTACTTTACCAAAATAGAACATTCTTCCTACTCATTAACTGAGGTCAAGTAATAAAGAATTCAGAAGTAGGAGACTGAAAGAAATAGTGAGTGGATACGTGGCAAAAAAAATTATAGAAATTCTGTAACCAAAAGAAAAAAAAGAAATTAAAAAAATTCTTCACTGTTTTAATAACACAGTGCTATTAATGGTTCAGAGAGTAAAAGCTGATGCCACAAACTGACCTTGAGTTTTCAGTCAATATTAGTAAAACACCAGAAAATGCAAAATATCAAATAAGACAATATCAGTTTCTTCATTTCAGAAAAAAAAGTGTTATTACTACATTTATGTCATCAAAATGTTTTTTTAAGACTCAAGTTTTCAAATGCAGTCATACTGCATAAATGCTGTGAGTCATGAAAATCTGATAGAAGATGGAGGTACTTTTCAAGTAAGCAAATACACTTCATGAAAAGGGGTTTTCTAAAGAACACTTTAAGAGATTACAAGGACTTGGGGGTCCCACTAAGCAAAACAATTCTCAGTCATTAGGATTATATAATTTCATTAGAAATTCATTAGAGAAATTCAAGTGGTATTGCACAAGGCTTGGAGGAAAATAACAGAATCACTACAATTGTAAGTATAAACAGTGGATCAAAAGTCTCAATGGCTGAATAGCTTCACCTTCAGTCTTTACACAGTAACCTAATAATCTTTACCTGCCATAGGAAATACAACACAAGCAAGAAGAGTACATGGCTAACAAATCAGCTTGAATTTAAAATAACAAAGAGACCTGTCCCATGAAAATTAATCATGAAAGACAGAATGGTATTTGAGAGTAATGATCACACATATTTCCTTCCAATTCAACTTGCTTTTAAAAAATGAATGAAATACCCTCTGCACAAGAGAATCTTTTTCACAACCTCTCTCGGCCTTCTCTACATCCTTTCCAATCCCCCTCATAGTTTAACTAACTGCAGCTTCTCAAGAATGCCTACATATGTCTCCTCTGACCACATCTGACCTGAACAATTCTGCTTGAAATTGCACTATTTCAAAATGGAGCTGGTAGCCAAGAGACAGGGTTTACAGTCATGAGTACGTCATCACAGTCTGGATCTCAGTTTTCAAAACTTAGGAGCTGGATTTTCTTTTTGGTACCCTGATTTGACTTACCTTTCAGCAGCAGAGTACATTAAGCTCACAAGAGACTAATGCACAAACTAGAATGCTATTCAATTAACTACATTAGTTTACAATGAGAACCATAAATGCCATATGGATCAGAATGCTCATGTCAGCATAACCAGCATATTTTCTCCCTGTAGACCAATCTAGATGCAAAGGCAAATTATAATCAGAATGTTGTTTAATGAACAGGAAATGAGGGCATTGGGAGTTTTGCTTCATGAAACAATGTTTAAATGGCATCACACTAATGGCAGCCTGGCATGTCCATCTACACGACAGGAATTTCAAATAACAAGAGTGCTCCATTCTCTTGGGTAGTGTTTGGATAGAGACAGCTGAAGTACATCTCGCTAACTTTCTCCTTTGTCCACACTCATTTTCTGTTCAAATTCTCCCTCCTGCAGTCAGGAGGCGTCTTTTTAAACATATTGATATCCTCATGAAGTCTTGCTCTCATCTAAGAGCCTTTCTGAAAAACTAACGTCTTGGCTCTGAATAATAACTGACAATTTTATAGTTCTCTTACTAAAAAACAAACTTACCATCAAGTCCCTTACGTGAGGACACTTGGCTCTGTATTGTTGTTATGTACCTAACCACCTATACTTCCTATCCTTCAAAGTTTATCCTTCAAGGCCCAGTCTACTTTCTTTCCTGATCTCACAATATAAAATGTTCCCTAGTGTTACGTATACCATAGTTTTTTTTTTTTTTAATGTATTAAGCTCTAATATAATTATTTGGTTTTATACCTATCTCCCTTAATAAACTACTAATTTCAGGAAAGCACGAATATGGTTATAGTCATCTTTAAACTCCTTCACCTTTGCTGACTAAGTGACTTAAACATTTTTTGAATATTCAAATTCAACACTGTAAAGGTCATTTCATCAATTACCATGGAGATGTATATACTCAAAGGCTACTGAGATGTGCTAGGTTTCCTCTTTACAAACAGGTCTCCAGACAAACACAGGCCTGTAGTATTCTCATTGATGTGATATTAATAAAGAAAATCCTCTATCGGGGTACTGACGTACTTAAGAGGACAGCTGTTCACATTCCAAATCCACACAAATCACAATGATGTTCCAATTGTTCTTTCTCTTTTCCCCCACAGCCATCTTTCTTTTTCCACTATCACTTTTCTGTGCTCTCTTGACACTTTTTAAAAAGAACACAAAATGACTTCCACTTTTTTTTTTTTTTTTTTTGCTTTTTAGGGCTGCACCCGAAGCATACGGAGGTTCCCAGGCTAGGGGTCAAATCGGAGCTACAGCCGCAGGCCTACGCCACAGCCACAGGAACACCAGATCTGAGCTGCCTCTGCGACCTACACCACAACCCACGGCAACGCCAGATCGTTAACCCACTGAGCAAGGCCAGGGATCAAACCCGAAACCTCATGGTTCCTAGTCGGATTCGTTAACTGCTGCGCCACAAAGGGAACTCCTCCACATTTCGATATTCTTAAGACTATGTCGATATTGTCAGAAAGGCTCTGCAAGTTCAATCACTTCAGCAAAGACCAAAAATTTCATTATCTGCTTCATTATCCTCTGAAAGTTAGCACACCATCTCCAATCTCCTTTGAAGTGAAAGGCATAGAACTATAAACTCACATGAACCTTAGAGAACTATGGGTTCAACTAGCTGTTCTTTCAGGAAACCCTTCGACATTTCTGACAGATGATCATCCAACCCCTACATGACCAGCTCAGGTTTCAAGGAAAAGAATACTTGAGAAAACTGCAAAATCTTTCCATTAGTCTAGGTGCTATACAATATTAAAATATTACAGTAAATAAATAAATCCTCCACCCATACTAAATCCTCTAATGTTCGAGGTAAAGGTTCATGTTCTTTTATTTAACTTTGTTTCAGCTACCACACCATACTGGTTCTCCATCCTTTCTGCATCCAAGATCTTCCATTTTGTACTTAACCAATTCTAATTTGATTTATTCACTCTTTCCACAATTTTTAATGGAAGGTCTCCTATGGCAGGACATTCTTCTGAGTGGGTAGAGAAAGAGTAAGTGAGATAGAAAAGACTACTACTCTCACAGAGCCAACAGATTTCTCCATGAAATTTTAACACTTCTGCTCCATTCTTCTGGCTTGAGAACATCAGTTTGAACACTAATTATGGCGCCCAAAGAATTAGCAGTTTCAGGTTTCAGAAACAGCTCTACCAATGAAGCAAGCACAACTAATTCAAGGAGGGCGCTAAATCGGCTGACATTAATTTGATCATTCATCTACTCTGGGGGTATATAGGTTAATAAAAGTAGATGATAATATTTAGGTACATACTATTATGGCTATTCCCCAGTCTTCTAATGAAATCAGAGGGGGCAATAGTTCTCCAAGATTAATAAAAAGCTACCACTAAAAACTGTAGCCCACCTTCCCCTAAGGGCACAGCCTCCTTGCCTGCCCGCATGCATCTCTCACAAGCATCCTACCTTAATAAATCTATTTATTGCCTAAAAAAAGAAAAAAAAAGAAGCTACCATATATCTAGAGGACCAGAAACAAGACAAGGTATTTCAGAGACTGTTTAGAGATAAGGAAGACACAGATAGTCTGACTTCAATATTTCAGTGAATGGATACAGATACCTGGGTCTTGGGAATATAAGGAGTTTCTCTGCAAAGATAAGGGGTGTGGGAAAGATAAAGCTGACCACAGGAGTCTATATGGAGTCTATATGATCCAAGAAAAGGGATATCCTAGACTATGACCGAGTTTGAGAAGGAACCACAGAAAACAAACCCAACTCTTAAATCTTACAAATGAGGAAAACAAAGTGCAGACAAAGTAACCTGACTAAAGAGCCAAAAATCTATAAACTGAGTCCCCTGAATTTCTTACTAGTGCTATCTCCTGAAATGCTAGGTTGAATTCTTAAAACTGGAATTCAGAAAGCCAGTGTGAAAAACTCAGAAAAGTTATCGGTTGGTCATGTAAGGACTTACAATGCAGTCATAAAATAGAACCACTCAAAAAATATTTCAAAACATGCATAATATCCTAAACTTTTCAGGCCCTTCCCTCTCCTCTACATTGAAGATGTACCTTGTGTACACATAAAATCAGATTTCAGTTAAAAACTATAACTAATACCACACTAAACAAGGTACAGTTCCACTATCAAGACAGCAAAGGTTTCATTAAGTTTCCATTTCGAGAAAGAAAAGACTAACTTTGTTGACATTTGTATCTAATAGAAACAAAAACCATATTGTTCATAATGTCATTATACACACATGTACATGCACACACACACACACACGCTGAATTACAGGTTCATTGATTAAGCCGCTTAACAAAGGATAAGAAATGTTCCTCTAATTATATCTTTGTGTTTCAGTATGCTCTTTACAACTCAGAACATTCACTTTCCCAAAGGCTGTAAAGATCACAAGGAGACGTGATCTTAATGAAAACAGAACGACTTCAATAAAACTACAGCATGTCCAAAATGTTACCTTCTTGTTAAAAGTTTATGAGATTCTTTCAATGTCTTAAGATTCCAGAAAAGCCACTTTATTTCCAATATGGTTATCACATAAAATGAAAAGTTTTTCACACATCTTAAGGTAAACATTACAGCAAATATAGCACACTCACACAATTAAATTATTAATTTACAAAGTTAATGTTTTTCCTTGCTGAAAACTAACTTGCATAAGTGCGCAATATTTTAGCCTCAAGGCCATCTATAATACATGAGCAAAGGGTGGGAGAGAGATAGGGTAAAAAGGTAGAAAGAAATCAAACAACATTAATTTAATGAAATTTAATCTAATACAATGTAATTCAAAGTTACTAGAAGCATGGCATGTTGAAACTACAGAGCTGCACACATCACATAAGTTTTGAGAAAGAATATTTCTGCAACTCAAGATAACTGTTATGCCTAAGCCCTAAATCCAGGACACTAGCATTACAAGGCAAATTATGAAACTATCCTGAACAAAAAATTGGATCTGTCTGGAAGTCATTTATTTGACTCTCTAAAGAAGGCTCACAGTACTTCTGCCAACAGAGTTGACTCAGCTGCAAGGAAGTTAAGATACGATTAGAAATGCCAACCAAGTCAGAAGCTGCAGCACAACTAAAAAAATAAAGATCTACTATGGATATTATAGGAAATTTGAAAAGAGTTTAATCTGGAAAATTACTACACTGCAGTTCAAAGTGTCCTGCAAAACAGCCAATAAATAAATAAATAATGCATTAATTACTATCACTTGTAATTATTTTTTCCAAACATTTCTTAAAAACAAAAGATCTTACATGATGGCAGATTTCTTAAATTCAAAGTATTCCCAGATATTAAATCCTTAAATTGGAATAAAAAAATAAAAAACACAAAACAACAATTCTAAAATCAATAGTTCAGATCAGTTTGAAAAAGTCTGCATGAATTCAACCCAAGCATATCCTTTGCTGAGAATCCAACACCCCAGGAAATAAAAGGACAAAGGAAAATCATAAAGTGAACTTTTTACTTGTCATAAAAATCCATTAACATTCACCTCTTCCCCACCCACATGAATATTACAATAGATGACCCACATTCTTAGGAACACTAGGTGTTCCTTCTCTATATTCCTATGGCACTTCATACACGCTTCTGCTGTGTGAAAACAAAAACACTAACTAGAAAAGATACATGTCCCCATATGTTCATCATAGCATTATTTACAACAGCTAAGATACGGAAACAATCTACATGCCCATCAACAGATAAGTGGATAAAAAAGGTGCGCGCGCGTGTGTGTGTGTGTGTGTGTGTGTGTACAAAATGTAATACTTCTCATCATTAAAAAAAAAAGGACGAAACCTCGCCATTTACAACAATATGGATGGACTTTGAAGGCATTATACTAAGTGAAACAAGTTAGGCAGAAAAAGACAAACACTTGATGATTTCATTCCTATGTGGACTACAAAAAACAAACAAAATAAACGCACAAGCAAAAGCAAACACAGATTTAGAGAACAGAGTAGTAGTTACCATAGGGCTAAGGCCAGGGTGGGGCGGGGGGGGGAGGTAGGGGGCAAAATGGGTAAGGGGGAACCAACTGTACAGCAAAGAAGGAAATTAACTTTTTGGTGGTGTGCATGCTGCAGTGTACATAGAAGTGGAAATAAAAACCAATATTACCTCAATAAAAAGTAAATTAAAAAAAGAAAAAAAATCTCAGCACCTAACAGAGTGTCTCATACAGCAGTCAACTGATAAATCTTACTGGAACATAAATATCTTTTTATGTTACATTCATTCCACAAGTGTTTTACTTATTTATTTTTGTCTTTTTTTTTTTTTTAATGGCCACACCAGAGGCATATGGAGGTTCCCAGGCTAGGGGTCCAGTCAGAGCTGTAACTGCCAGCCTATGCCAGATCCACAGCAATGTTGATCCGAGCCATGTCTGCGACCTGTACCACAGCTCAAGGCAACGCCAGATTCTTAACCCACTGAGCAAGGCCAGGAATCGAACCCACATCCTCACGGATTCTAGTCGGGTTTATTAACAGCTGAGCCACAATGGGAACTCCCCAGAAGTGTTTCATTTTTGTTTTTAGTGTGTTTTGTATGTCCAAAACATAGTAGACCCCAACTATATAACAATGGGAAAAAAAACCCAGAATCTCTAAACTCAAATTACTTCTTGCATTTCAATAAGTTTGTTTTTGTAATATATGAATTAGTGAAATCATTGAGGGCAGGTATCTTACCAGTAGCAGGTTATTATAACCATCAAGGCAAGCTGATATCACAAAAGTGAGAGCACTGTCAGTGGGTAAGAAGTAATCAGACACAGAATGAATTTTAAGGATAGAGCCAATAAGACCTGCTGATGAGTTACTCATAGGTCCACATATGAGAAAATAAGGTAGTTCTTCATATGTATTTAGTAAGCAAAAGAACATTGTAATTCCTACTGGAATATTAAAATTAAAATGCTATCATTCTGTGAGTAAGACATACACTTCCTTCTCCTAAGTAGATGCTTTATGCTATTTCCGTCAAAGAAGGAGAATAAATTACGATTCCCAGTTTGTAAGAATAAGAACTAAGTGCATTAGCAAAACAGTAGTTAACTGAAAAAACTAATGGCACAATTAGAAAACTGGATATATAATTTGATGCATGTTAAAACTTGAGTGTGACTTTCCAGTCTATAAACTGGTCTTAGGCAGGCTTAGGAATCTTATCCATAACACAGAAGTCAAAAAATGGAAATTCAAATTTAAACTTCTAAACCATTTAAGGAAATTATCCTTGCCTCAGGCTTTTTAGTATCTTTTTTTTAGCAGACTATTGAAGCAATACAAAGATCAATGGCAGCACAATCAAAAAGGTGTTAGGCTATGTATTGGATACATTCCTAGAAATTAACATTCAAAGTTGGAAACAAAAACAGCTCTAAAGGGTATTTTATGCATTCATTAAGTTTTAGGACCATTTTGTAATTATTACATGTTTCTCTCACATCAATGCCTGCAAATAGAAATAACATTAGCAATTTAAAATAAGCCACTTTTGATGAATTTCTATTTCTGAAACAAAATATGTACAAGGAAACAAAAAACTAGAGTTTCAAATTATGCATTTGGAATGAACATTGTTTAATTTTCAAAAGAAAAAATGCATCATTCACCACCAGAGAAACATTTATGAGCTTACAGTGTCTTTAAAAACCATCAGGGTATCTTCTTCTCCTCTTTCTTTCCCTAACGATGCTTAATTACAAACTTATTCATATGAAAGAATATGGGGAAAAAATGTTAAAAAGAAACCTCCAAATAAAATAACTCACATATATACAATAAGTGCCTTCCAGTTATTGGTTTTTTCCTAAAATTTACAGAATATTGCTTGTTTGACATTAAATGACAAAATGGATTGAGTCAATAACTTTAAACAGTGATTAAAAAAAAAAACTCAATGAAAACAAACCTGAACATTCATTTTATGTTCCCTTCTAAGGTCTAACAAAGCAAGCTAGGACTGCTTAATATCCAGCAAAGCACTAACTAACATGCAATAGAGAGCTTTCACATGACCTACACATCACAGGCAATTGTAGGCACCATTACTTAGTCTAACTCCCACACTATGGGCAGCACTCACAGTTTCGCAAGCAAATGAAATCAATCTAATAACACAGGATTTCAAAGGAAAGTGCCCAACAGGACTTTCTTCTCAAAGCCTTGTAGCTATCAACCACTCAGCGAGTTTAAAGATTAAATGCCTCAAAAATCAAGTTCAAATCAGGAGTCACAAAGACGTAAACTTTAACTTCCCTCCTTAAATTAATTTATACTCAACCTCTTTGATTATAACTGGTTAGTAGAGAGGTCTTTGACAACAGAAAAGAGTTTGGAAATGGCTACTCCACATTTGGGTTCCAGTCTTAAGCAGAGACCAAAAGTCCTGCTCTACATCTTTCTGTCTTGTCCTCCCTCTGCTACAGTAGAACGTACAATTGTCTCCCCTCACCCCCACCCCTACCCTAGTGCAGAGTCACTTGATCTTTGCATTCTAAACTTGTTTAACATCTGGCAGAGTGTTTCACAGATGGTAAACACTCTGATGTTTCCATCAATTCTCTGTAAAAGTAAGGACTACTCTGGAGTTGACGACTATCAGGGATTTAATTAAAAGCACTTTATAAATGACAAATGCAAAATCAATAAACTTACCTTTAATTTAACCATTTGATTTGTATTTTCGTTGTTGTTATTTTTAAGATGAGAGAACCTGACAAGAAATTACTCATAGTATCCTAGCTAGTGTTTATTTAAAGTATTTGGTTTAAGTTTGTCTACAAATTAATTTGAGATAGCTACAACTTTATTCTACTCACACAATTTAAAATAGATGGAGCACCAAAGAAAAAGCATAGTCTCTCTAAAAATGGCCTAAAGTGTAAACATTAAAGTAAGTGCTAGAAAAAGTCAACAGCTCATTTGCTTTTATTTCTTGTACTTCTAGAAAAAAAATGAAATCAGAGAATTCTCTCTGCTACTATCAAAGAGTGCTTAGCAAAAAAATGTAGTCAATACTTTATAGAACAGACATTTGACAATCACGTGTATATTTCCACATCATGAAAAACAGCAGTCCTAATGTTTTGTCACATTAGAAACAAAACACAAAATCAAACAATACTGATTCATTTTTTCCAGCCACAGATATCTTTTATGTGGAAATATCAGGTTTTTATTAGACTTTTCTAACAAAATCATTGATGACTTCTATTCCAAAATTTTGTCAGACTAAAAAAAAAAGAGAGGATATGGTAATGTGTTGAATATAATCCTAAATTTAAATTCAACACTAAAATTTCAATGAAAATACACAAATGTGAGTCATTTTACTGGCAGTAAATAAAGGAAAAAAATACAAGGAATCTGTGCTCATATCCTGTTTCCACCACTAGCTAGGCAATGTTGGGTAAGTCACTATACTACACTCTCAACCTCAGTTTCCACCATCTGTAAAAATGGGCATCACAATTACACTTGTAAATGTGAATTATAATTATCATTTTTTAAAGAGCTACATTTTGTATAAGAAAATTACTGCCTAAATGTTTTTATCCAACGCAGTCATAGCTTTAAATATGCTGCCAGGTTTCACTTCACAAATGATTTGAATAAAGGATTTCATGAGAAGGAACAAAATACATTTCTACAAATCCTAATCTATTCAACACTGAAGTTCCTGTGAACTGCCACAGGCTTAGACGTCTCACAATAACTAATAAGACAAAAAGTCTTCTAAAGAAAATTCATTATAATAACTATGGAAATAAACAAGTATTATACGGGTTAGTTAAGTATCCCAGATAACCTACATAATCTATATACTGGCCAGAAATGGTTCTTATAGAAACCCTTTTGATTAGAAACCCCTTCAATCCATGAGGACCCATTTATCAAGATCACTGCATTGCTTAGATAGTAAAAATCTTTGGGATATGTCATAGGCTTTGTTTAACTAAAATATTTTTGTCCTGTTTTCTGGCTTTGATTTCCCCTAGTCTGGCCAACACACACACACTCACTCGCTCACTCACTCACCACTCACTCATTCATAGAGGGAGAGAGAGAATGAATGTGTATGTGTATATGTGTGTGTATATACATATATACACATATATATCCATAGGTTACCCATATTTCTTTATCTACACGTAAACATTAAACATATGTGTATGTGCACATGTGTATACACAGGTATCTCTTTATCAACAACACACTTATAAATTACCTGCTGTGTGTCAGGCTCTCTGCCTGGTCTTGGGAATAGAAACACAACGATTTGGTTCCTGTCTTCAAATAGCAAACATAATTACAAAACTGCCCACCTCTATGGTTTACTTAAAACACATGCCTTCAACATCATTTAGTGATAGAACTGCCAGCTCTTGTAACATCAGCGGCTCCTTTGTGGACCCTCATCTCAAGTGATTCAACATAGTCTGGCTCTAAACTTCCAATCAGGATAGTTCTAAAGTAAGTCTTACTCCCAGTTCCCTGGCCTTTAATCCCTTATTAGGTAATCAATCAATACCTGCTGATTGATTTATTCCTTGGTTGAACCATTAATTAGCATCTATTTGGTAACATAACAATAACAAAATAATGGCAGCTGCTAAATGTTAGCTTATCAGGTATCAGATACCCTGCCAAGCAGTTCATATACATTTTTATAACTAATTCTATAATAGAGGCATTATTATACCTGTTTTAAGGATAATATAACTGAGTTTTAAGCAATTTGCCTAAAGCCACACAGCAAGACAATTATGTTTTTCCTATACATATATACTTATGATAGTTTAATTTATAACTCAAGTACAGTAAGAGATTAACAATAACAATCAAATTGAACAGTCTAATAATACACTGCAGTAAAAATTGTATGAATATCTTTTCTTTCTCTCTCAAAGTAGTTTACTGTACTGTATTTACCCCTCTTCTTGTGATGATGTGAGATGATAAAATGCCTACATGATAAAATGCCTACATGATGACACGCAGTGAACCATTGTGACAGAGCATTTGGCTACTACTGACCTTCTGATAACACCTGCAAAGGAGGATCACCTACTTTGGATGATCCTGGATCATCAAGCCATGACGATGTGGATGGTTGGATGTTAGAAGCAGAAGATTTAGATGGGTGGGGACTCCAGGTGGGAAAAAGTGAGACAGCGCAAGATTTCATCATGCTTCTCAGAATAGCATACAACTTTAAATTTACGAATTATTTCTAGAATTTTCTATTTAATCTTTTTGGACTGTAAATTGGTCCAGAATTGATAATCTCAGTTACCACGGCAGAAAACTGAAACGCTGGAAAGGGAAATCACTAACAAGGGGACCATGTATAATCATTAACTCTTGAAACTGTCTAAGGTGAATATTCCACTTAAAAGAATGTATGAAATGCATATATATCTGGAACATCATAAATATAATAGTAGAGAACTAAGAGTACACATTTCTTTAAGCAGAACAAGGTAAACTTTACATTTCAACATATCAAATTTTCCCTACCATCTCTTAGATGCAAAAAATTAAATATAAAACATGTTAATACAATCTTCTGGCTAAATTTTGATTATGGAAAAGCTGGAAAATTTAGCATTATCTCCAAAGCAACTACACCCTGGCAACAGATACATTAAATATGTGTGAACATTAGACATCATCAAAACAAAGCATGACATAAGAACCAAACTGCAACAACTGTCAAGACTGTAGGCTTAAATTTAGCAACTTAACCATGTTTAATCATAAACTCCAAACTAACTAAATTTTGTTTCCTTGATTTTAATAATTACTAGGAAGGTAAAAAAATATATAGAAAATACGGTGAATTCCACAAAAAAAAAAAAAAGGAAAATATGAGCAAGGCATTACGAAAATTTCTCCTAGAGGTTTATGAAGAGTTTTATGACCCCCCCACCCAGTGATAGTTTCTTCATCATAGATGTTAATTAGCAACACTTGTCAAGTAGAGGATTCATTGGCCAAGTCTACACTGCCTTATACTTTCATCCATATGTTAATAGTCTTTTATATTTGACTTCTATCACACTCGAATACAAATCCTTCTAGGCCCTTGGTAAAGAAACAAAGCAAATTTAAATATTCTGTCTTCTAGTCTTAGTTGACTTTTTTGCCACAAAAGTAGAGACTCTCTCTCTAAAAACACCTAGGTCTTCAATAAGCCATAAATGCCTTTCTTTGCCACCTTGCCTCTAAATGCCAATTTTAAGATCCAGACGAAATTTAAAATCAAAAGCATTAGAAGGTTACTAGCTGGTTGAAAGAATAAAAAAATCACAGCACTCTAATAAACGTCTATAACTTTTTCTGGCACCAATACAACTCTCCTGTGAAAGCCTGCAATTAGCATTTATTAATACATAAACTATGTTCTAGAAGAAATTCAAATAAGTCTTTTAAATTACAATTCATTCACATTTTTACCTTTTCTTCTAGTTGGTCCTTCAAGCACTGATATTTTAGCTTCAGTTTTTTGTTCTCATTTTCATTCTGGGTTAATTCCTCTGTCAGCCTGTCATACTGTGATTTCAACTTCTCTAGCTGACAACGCTGGACTTTAGCCATATTCTTATCTTCTAAGCTTTCTGCCTGAGGGAGAAAAAAAGGAGAAAAGAGAAAGTCCACTGGCCACAAGCAAACTGTACACAAAACAAATTCCACATTATATCAGTGGGCAAATACGTTAAGATTTTGCTACCTCTAAGCTTTTGAAAATACACACAGAGGAAATGTTCTTTGCATGTGTTCATTCAATCACCCTTAGCACTCACTGAGCACCTACTAAGAAGAAATTCAAATAAGTCTTTTAAACTACAATTCATTCACGTTCCCTAAGAAGGGAAAGGTACTACACTAGGTCCTAAAGATAACAGGCATGAACCGTAAAAGAGACAGATATAAAAATCAATTTTGACAGCAAATAAGAAGTGGTTAATAAAGGTGTAAGCAGGGGAACATACAACTCAAAGGTGGGACACTAACTGCTGAGAGGGGAAGGGTTATTATAGAAATGTCCTTAAAGGACATACTCTGGGATAATACTGCCTGATCGGTTTCCTCATCTGGAAGAGGAGCTTAACAATATTTCTATTCAAGCAACTTCGTTTTTTATGAAAGAAATGTGTCCTTTTTATACAATGTAATTATAAATACCACTCTTATGGGTCTAAAAAGATTATGAATTGTAGCAGCCAAAAAAACCACAAATAATATGAAAAAGAGTTTACCAGTGACTATTTTACTACCAATAGTGCAATAAACTACATGGTTTTCACTCATTATTTGGAACACAGCCAGAATCAGCTTTAAAAGTGGGGGGGGCATAATCTGTGGATGGGATTCAATAAGAATTTGCCAGGTATGTGAACTTTTAAAATAAGAATTTTTAAAATAAGAACTTTTAAAATTAGAATTTTCCAGGTATGTGACTTTTAAAATAACAACAATGTAAATAGTGACTATATGTTGTCAGGCACTGCTATGAGATCTTTTTGCATAATTTTTCCTCATTTCATCCTCATCACAACCTGACTAGGAAGATACTATAACTGTCTCCCCTTTTATTTGAAACTGAAGCAGAATGACACGAATAATTTAACCCAAAAGCACATAGTGAGTAATGAAGAGCCAGGGATTTGAACCCAAGAATTCTCTCTACTGTCCATGCTTTTTACTACTCTGATTCACTGGCTTTAAAAGGTACATATAATCATAAGGCTTTAAAAACCAGCTGGGTGCAACCTGCAATGGTAACTAGTCACACCAGCTCAGAGAGACTTTTAGGAGCCAAATGTGTTTATCAGTTCCCAACTCTGTCGCCAATGATGTTGTTTGATAGCTTGAAATCAGCCAAATAGGGAGTTTTTACACCACTGAACTTGGCAAATGCTACAAATCAGGGTTCCCCCCTTTATCCCTGGAGAATCTACTGTAAAACTTTACCAGTACGCTAATGCCTAAGCCTGACTAAGAAATTACTTCTTGTTGTGATTTAACTTTTACATCTATATTTCATTTCAGGGATTACAAAGTAATTTTAGGGTTTACTCATAAAAACCCTGTGAAAGAGAAAGACATTATCGTTTCCATTTTACTGAAAAGGTATAAAAAGTTAAGTAATCAAGATCATGTGCTAGCAAACAGCAAAAATATAGAGCTCTCCTCTTGGTCTTTCAATTCCAATAAAGGCTCTGCAAAATTATTTTTATTGAAATTATCAAGAGGTGATAACCCAACATCCTTCAAATATTAAAAGCAGCTGGAATATTTCATTAGAATGTTTTACATTTAAATTTAAAAATAGGCACGAGAAGGACAGGTCTAGATAGGGAAAAATACAATTTGTGCACAGAAAAAAAATATGGGTGTGTATTAGCACTTAGACTCAGAAAAAGGTAAATTACAGTGAAGCCAAAAGACAAATATAACATTTACAGAGCTATTTATCTAAAGCCCTCTTATACATAACAGTATATTAAATCTTCGATGATGACAATTAACAACTTAAATCAAAAGTACATGACTATATTAATAAAATAGCATGAGGTGGAGCTGTTCCTTTGGGTAACTTATTTGGTTTAAAAAGGAAAGTGTGGAGTTCTCATTGTGGTGCAGTGGAAACGAATCCGAATAGGAACCATGAGGTTGCCAGTTCGCTCCCTGGCCTCGCTCAGTGGGTTCAGGATCCAGCGTTGCCATGAGCTGTGCTGTAGGATGCAGGCACAGCTAAGATGGCGTTGCTGTGGCTGTGGCATAGGCCAGCAGCTGTAGCTCCGATTAGACCCCTAACCTGGGAACCTCCATATGCAGCAGGTGCAGTCATAAACAAACAAACAAACAAATAAATAAAGGGAAAGTGCTGGGCTCTCACGATCGCAGGTTCTCCTTTTAAGCTGATATGCTGCTTTTGCACCCTATTAAAGAGTGACTGAAACATTCCTCCCCATCTCAGCCTTCCAAATTAAAAAAAAATTTTTTTTCAGAGAATCTACAGAATTATTCTAAACCATATCTTCCTTACACACAAGTAATTTCTTAAAGCTTTACTATCACCTCGCTATACATGAATACAAATTACTCGCTAAAGAAAGGATGAGCAAATCAACTTTCCCACATTACAGAGAAATCTAAACCAGACAGATTACAAAGCAGGTCAGGAACAAATCCTCTGACTTCTAGCTTTCTAAAAATTCCAACCCAGTGTCCACAGAGCATGTTCTCTATGTCTCGAATATAATGCTAGACACCATAAGAGGATACAAAAATGGCTAAGTCCTGCTGCCTGCCCCTCTGAAGACAGACGGACACACAACAAACAAACCATGATAAGGCAGCCTAAGCGCATTGTTCTGGTGGCACCAAAAAATAGCTATGGAAACAGAGAGGATCAAGAGATTTATCCCAACCTCAGTTGAGATGTATTACAACTTCAGTGAGTCCATAAAAGAAATGAAAAATTAATTGGGCCTGGAAGATTAGGCAGTCTTTTTCCTTTTGCAGACTGGGGGAAAAGACAGTCCAGATGAAGAACAAGCAGTGAAAAGGATGTGTGGGAAATGGGCATATATTTGTATGAGCACAGCTGAGTAGCACAAAAGGCTACAAATGTGAACAGCTAAGGTGGGACCACATCGCGCGGAAGACTGGACTAGATCTGAGACTTTGTTTCAGAGAAAGTAATGGTTTTTGATGACTTCTGAGCAAGAAGTAACACACTCAGGACAGTATTTTAAAAAGGCAATCAATCGGGTGGTATCTGAAGGCTGAAAGGGAGAAGCTGGGGGTAGAAAAGGAAATTAAGAGGGAGGGGGAAGGCCACTCAGAGCTGTGTCTCGACAATCCAAATCAGCAGTCTGCATTTTGCTTTCTACTATAAGGCATGATATACTGCTCGTATATCAGTGCATCCAGGTGCAAATGCAGCTTTTATCAAGCAAGCTGTGCTTCATGACTTCATTGCCCCCTCAAGAAAGCAAATGAAGTTCCCTCCGTGGCTCAGTGGTTAACGAATCCGACTAAGAACCATGAGGTTGCGGGTTTGATCCCTGGCCTTGCTCAGTGGGTTAAGGATCCGGTGTTGCCGTGAGCTGTGGTGTAGGTTGCAGACACGGCTCGGATCCCACGTTGCTGTGGCTGTGGTGAAGGCCAGCAGCTACAGCTCCTGTTAGACCCCTAGCCTGGGAACCTCCATATGCCGCAGGTGCGGCTCTAGATAAAAGGCAAAAAGACAGAAAAAAGAAAAGAAAGAAAGCAAATGGTGTTCTTATACAGATGACCTCAAGTCTGTAATAACTTATTAAACGACTACTTTCTCCTCTGAAACTCCTGTTTAACACAACCTAAATAGTGGTAATGAGACCCAGAATATATAGGTCAGCAAGAGTGAGAAGAAAAGGAGTGGGTTGTTTCAACTACATTCCCAAGAAAACTGCAAGTTCCTTGAAAGAACTATTTCTCAAGCCATGATCTAACAAATCATTACATACTCATCCTCTTGCAAACACCCCACCTTCCTTCAAGATTTACACTATTCCTCATCGACTCTGCCTCTCCTGCTGGCAGCAGCTGACCTCTTCATTGAGGTTTTTGGCATGTGATCAGTTAATACCTTAGCAACAGCATCATAAATACCCAAATATCTATCCAACAAACTAACATCAAAACTATCTGACCTATTCTGTTCCAACTACATTCACCCACATTCTACATAGGCAACCCGCTGTATTAGCACTCCTTGGACCTTAACTCTGAAAATGTCAGCTCTAATATAAAAATTCCTACCGAGTTAGCAATCTGTGATCACAGATTCCTTCCCTTCCACTCTGTCATCCCTTTGCCCAGGATACTTCTTCAAGAGCAGCCACGTGGCAGTACATTATGTGCTCCCAGACTGGCCTCAGGCAGTTTATACCACGATTCACAGTCTTCGCTACCATAAATAACTTACTTCAAGAGAAGAAAGAGAGTATCAGGGAAGATTCACACCAGCAGTCTTAGTTCATCCCGATCAACTTATGCAAGCTTACTTTTCTTTCAAAACCTTCAGTGAAAGATATACCTTTGTCTCCTGCTAAATCCTATCCACTCTGTTTCTGATCCAATCCCTCACATCTCCTCACAGACCTTCTCCACCCATCTGTGACAAATGGAATGAACACTCCTTCAGTTCTTTTAGCCTGTCTGCCACGTTGACTGTCCTGACTATACCTTCCATAAAATGTCCTCCTGGGTTTCCAAGCTACCATTCTCTTCTGATTCGCCTATTTCACACATGGTCCTTAATTTTTATTTGCTAAAAATTCTCCGTTCTTCTCTTAAACACTGGTGTGATCTAGAATTTCATCCTCTTCTTTCTCCTTGCATAATGTCATCCAAAATCCTATGATTTCGACTACCAACAATGGATTACTGGCTCCTAAACATTTAACTTCAATCTCAACTACCTCCTCAACTTCTAACCCCTTATGTACAAAAATATTCTACCTAGACTTTCATGGTAAGGCTTAAGGTCCCTTCTACCTCACTCAACACACCCAAAAAAAAAAAAAAAAAAACACTGCTACAAATCTGCTATTTGGTCTATATTATCCATCTTTACAAACAGCCTGATTATCCAACTACTCACTCAAATCTATTCCTACTCAATCAAGATTCTAAGCCTTTTCCAGTACAGCAATGTGGTTAAGAAATCAAGATAAGCACTTGATTATCTGAGTTCAAACCCTGTCTCCACTACTGTACAGCTGTAAGACCTTGGACAAGTTACTTTCCATGTCTCAATTTCCTTATCAGAAAAAATTTAATAGCATACAATCTGCAGGGATGATATGAGTATTAAATGAGTAAAACATGTAAAATTCTTACAGTAATAAAATCAGAACAGACTAAATGCTGAAAAAGGTCTGCTAGTATTATTATTGTCATAGCCAATCAATTTATGACATATATTTTATTTTATTTATGATCAGCTCTCTGTCTCCATATCTCTGGTTTTACTTTTATTTATATCCTCATCAACTCTGAAAGACTATTCTGCCATATTTCACCAATATCAAGACATTTTTTTCATATTTTACCTTCTGTCTTAGGATATTGTCTTACAGTTGATAGCAAGTCATGTCTTCGTAGGCAGTATTGTTTTTTCTTAGTTGCATACAACAATGATGCATCTTACAATCGATGGTGTCTTAGGTTCAATGAAATAAAGGCCTCTTATCTATTCTTTCAGCCTCCATTCTGCTCTGCCCACCCCATTTAAATGATCCCAAATCCACTACTGCCAGTCATCTCTATTGCACTGGAGAAGAATTCAAAAAAATAGATGAACACATTCTACAAATGGCAACTATTTCAAAATCATTTCATCTCATCCTTCATCATAAGCATTTTTATGGTAAATGCATTTCAAGGAATTTTGAGAAAAATTATAATTAATCTTCAAAGATTTAATCCACATATTCACCTATTCAACAGATATTTACAATGTTCCAGGACCTGGGCACTAGGGATATAGCTGAAAACAAAAGAAAATCAAATCCCAATCTTCATAGAGTTTTCAAACTAATAAAGGGAGATTAAAAACTAAATAATATGGAATCTATACCATATGATGATGAGTGCTATGGAGAAAAACTAAAGCAGGAAGGAGGGTCAGATTTATCACACTCCTGACAATCATGTTGTGAAATGATTCCCCTGCATGGTGATAAATGTTACTATCATTAGATTCTAGAAGTATTTCCCCAAATGAAAGACCTCAATTATCCATTTACCCAAGCTACTTTGATTTGGAAAAGAAGGGGTAAATGTCAAAAAGCCCTGAGTTTACAAAACCCATAAGCTGATTCACTTTAGTTACCATACTAATAAGGACCACAGTTACAGATTCTGTGGCCTTGACAAGTCTTTGCCTTTTACATTTTAGGAGATCATAAATGCTGAATGGGGGCACGTTTCAGGTCCACAACTTACTGCCACGTCTGTCTTTCTTAAACTCCCCAAATAGCTAAATGATCTTTTTAAAGGCCTGCAGTGCTTTGAAATAGGTGCTCCCAGGTGGCTGCTATAACTCATTTCAACCTGGCCGAAGAGGCATGAATAAACCTCTTTATTGTTAGTTTTATCTTCCCTTCAGTGCCTGGGAATACAGATTGATCTCTAAAAGTTTATGCTTTATTAACTTCATGAGCCACCAGAAAATTTCCTCCAGTATCATCAGGATAATTCGGCACAGGTACCTTCAGTGTCTTAATATGACTCTCAGCCTCACTCTTTTCTTTCTTGAAGTGCTTCATCAGCTCCTGGATATTTTGTTCATGTTTACTTTTCACACTCTGCAATGACGATGTGAGATCTTCCAGCTCCCTCTGGTGAACATCTCTTTCTAGCTTTAACTGTGTGATGATTGTAGCTGTTTCTTCATCTTTAGATTTTGCTTGTGTCTTAAGGTCAGAAAGGTTCTTAAGTACCTCTTTCCTGGCTTTCTGTTCCTCCGCCAACTTATTTGCAAGATCTGCCCGAATGGCACTCAAGTCTTTGATGGCCTCTTGCATCTCAAGAAGTTGAGCTCTGTCCTTGGCCTGGCTCTTCTTTAGCTCTGCAATTTCTTCCTCCAGGTGAGCTTTCTCAACTTTCATCTGGCTTTGAATCTTACTCTGCTTTTTCAATTCACTTTCCAGCCTATGAATGGTATCCAGGGAATCCTTGACTTCTAGTTCAAGGTCAGCTTGATGAGACTTAATATCATTTAGTTTCTGCTCCTTACAGTGAAGCTCCTCCTCTTGAAGGGCACGCTTGGTTAACACATCATTCAATTCCTTTCGAAGATTCTCTATTTGTTGTAACGCTGCATAAAGCTGGCTTTTCAATTCATCCTTTTCTTTTAGAATCTATAGGGTAAGGGACAGAAAGCAAAGATTACTGTAAAATTCACCATAGACACTGCCAGAAGACAAAATAAAGTTTCTTCTCCACAAGGAAAAGAAAAATTTATCAAATAATACCTTGTTTTTCTAGTTTTTAATGAAAAATTTTTGTTTCAGATTTTTGTCCCAAAACATATCAATCCAAGATCATAAATAATTATTTAAATTTAAGATAAAATTGAGCCAACAAATGGGGGAAAAAATGCCATTTAGGGATGGGGGAGGGAGTGGGAGGGATGGGGAGTTTGGGGTTGGTGGATACAAACTGTAACATTTGGAATATACGGGCAAAGGGCTCCTACTGTATAGCACAGGGAACTGGGTGTGATTGGGTCACTTTGCTGTACAACAGAAACTGAAGAAACATTGTATATCAACAATATTTTAATTAATAACAAAAAATAAAGCTATAAAAAATAAACAAAAATATTCCATTTATATTTTACCAGAGGTTGAAATAATACTGTGTTACTATTTTAAGTAATAAAATAACAACAATTTGCATTTCAATGGCACACTTTTTAAAAGGAGAAACCTCAAAAAGATATGGAAGACAATACAGGGAAGCATGTAGATACAATTATAGTACAACCAGTCATTATTAATCAAATAACCTCCATAGTGCCAAGAAACACCAGTCTGTAACAGGGAATCCTTAAGTCCCACAAAGGTAGAAATGAGATTAATTTAAGATTAAGACAGGTTGGGAAGGAACTCATGAGAAAAGTCAAAGAAACAAAAGGCCAGCAACCTCTGCCAGTCTCTTTAGCATGTTAGGGACCAAGGCCAAGAACTAGCCCTCCAATCCTCACCACTCAATAATGCAAGTGAAAAAGCCAGGAGTTAAGGAAGGTGAAACTGCTCCCCGCCCCAACCACCAGCACCAAGACTATCTCTGTACCTGTTTATTGATGCCTGCTATGGCATCAACCCAGAGAAAAAATTAAGATTCTCATTTTAGAATTAGAAATAATGAGTTAAAATGCAACTACTTTCAAGACATTTTTACACTTTACATTTTACACTTCAGTGTGAAACAATTCGTGATAAAATGTAATGAGTCAATCACTCCAAAAAAAGTTTCCTCAAATCCCTCTCAGTATTACAGGGAAAAACAGCATGAAGCTAACAGAAGAAATAATAAAAGGAGGTGATTAAGCAGTTGAGCTCTCATCAGAGAGAACTGAATTTGATTCTCAGTCCAGTTCAAAAGTAGTTTTACGTCCTTAAGGAAATTATAATGACAGTAATGATTTTTTTCATGATGAAGACTTATGGAAAAGCGGAGGAAGGAGGATGGGGGTAGGATTTAAATTCAAGGAGAAATCAGGATCTCAGGGAGGTATTTATGCAAGATAGTGATCAAAACTGTGAAAAGAGAGGATACCAGTCACTGGATTGAAAAGATTCTGGAACACAGAAGAAAGAGATCACTTTAGAAAAAATTTTAAGGCAATAAAAATGGCTGGAAATATATAGATAAGCCTAAGAGTGGATGTATTATTTTTCTATTGCAATGTAACAAGTTCCAACAAACTCTGTGTCTTAAAACAACACCCATTTATTATCTCACTGTTTTCAAATGTTGTAAGTCCTGGCAAAGCATTCTGCCTAGGATCTCCTAAGGCTAAAATCAAGATATCAGATAAACTGGGCTCTTATCTGGGGTCTTTGGGGGAAGAACTCACTTTCAAGTTCATTCCAGGTGTTAGCAAAATTTAGTTCTATGCACCTAGGACTTGGGTTCCTGTTTCCTTGCTACCTTTGGCCCACGGTTTTTCCGAACTTCTAAAGGCCACCCACACTCCTTGGCTCATGGACTCCTCTGCCTCTAGAGCCAGTAACACACCAAATCCTTCCGTGTTTTGAATCCCTCTGACTTCCCTTTTTCCCAACAGCCAGGGCAATGTATCTGCTTTTAAGGGCTCTATTCAGCTAATCTCCTTATCTTAAAATCAGTTGTGCCATACAACTTATCGTTATCACGGGACTGATATTTCATCATATTCACAGGTTCCAAGAATTAGGTTGAGACATCTTTGGGAAGTCACTCTACTTACCACAGTAAAGAAAACAAAAACTGATAGAATCCAGACTTGGCTAAAAGGGTAATATGGGAGGAACCTTAGAATGAGGGGAAGTGACTTAAATATAGTGATTAATGTTTGGAACAGAAAACATAGGCCCCTGACCCTATGTTAAGAAACTTTCATGCAGCTCTGAAGATAAAAATCACATTTTCAAGTTGAAATTCTAGCAAGTAAAATGTCTTTGCAAAATACTTTAAGTTGATTTAAATAGCATGGATATTTATTTTTCTCACATGATGGGAAGAACAGAGGTGGGGTGGTTTAAAGAGTCCTCCAAAGCTCAGGTTCTGCTATTTCACAACTCTGCTGGTTTTGCCCTCAGCTTCAGTGTTCCAAGCATTACATCAATTCATGATAAAAGTGACAGCTTAAGGGTAGTCACAGACTATGTTGGTCAGGTTTGGAATTTGGTGGCAATATAGACACCAAAATCTAAGTAAATTCCGTCTATTTGCTTTTGGTTAATGCTTGACTAGTAGCCATAACCCCAAATTTGGTCTATATATTGTCTCTGAGTCTGAAAATGTCAATGTCCTAACTACCGCTTATATATCCTGAACATTCCCAGGGGCCCTCAACTGAAGAGACCTTATCTTGAGAGAATTCAAAACAATGGACAGGGGTCCCCTTAGTCTGGCCAGGAATGCTTAAGTGAAAGTACTAAAAGGAGCTTGCTTTTTACCTTTTATCTCTGCTAAATTTCCCACCTCCCTCTTTGGCTTGGTCTAACTTCAGCATGGATAGATAATTTGGCGTTTCCAATCCTAAAAGACTTCAAATTATCAGAATCATTGCATTTGGATTACAGATTGCAGATTTTGAGTAAACACTCCCCACCCATCCCCACCCCCAAAAAATCTTGTTCTCTGCTTTGAGACAGACCAGATTCAACCTGTACTTGTCTTTCTCTTCCAGGACATTTTTGAAAGCTGCAGTAAGTACACAAGACTCCAACATCACAGTTTCGCTACTAGTCATTTAATACTATGCCCTGAAGCACAGCAGCAATACCTCAAGGTATGACTTCTGATGGTTTACTAAACTACCTCCAATAGAATAGCATAGTAAGGTTTTCCAATTTTTCCTTTAGACAAGTATGAGCCTCCCTGTCCTTACCCCACTTCTTCACTTAGTCAATCCTACATTTTAGGTTAACTTATAGCTCCTTACTCCTAGAATTGATATTTCACATCAGCTTGAATTTTCTCTGCAGAGAATAAGAGAAAACTTCAAGTTGGTTTAAACTACAAAGTAATTTACTATCACTCCAGGCAAAACTGCTCTAGACACAGTTTGCTAAAGCTCTTGGCCCACCTTTCTGTATTTCTCTCAGCAATACCCTCCCTCTGAGTAAGGCTTCATTCTCTGGACCACAGCAAGACAGCTTCAGCCATTTCTGGTATCCCAGCCAAATACCACAATATTCAGGGAGGGAAAACATCTCCCTTCTATTGTATCTTTTTTAGGAGTGAGTAAATGTTTACCAGAAGCTGGCCAGCAGACTTCATAGTTCATTCTTCACTGATTAGACTAAGAGGGCTATATGTCTAGTAATTGGCCTGCATTAATTTTTTAACAGAATTGGCACTCTAAGAGCCAATTCTATGTAAGTTTGCTAGTACTGCTCAAGAGCAGGAACAGAAAAAGTGAAGAGTTGGATTCCAGATTGAAGATTAGTAAAATGTGTGAGATAGAAGCAAGAAATTGAACATGCTGGTGAACATGTCATCAGAGTAGCTTTTCATGAAGTCCAGTAGGACAGGAAAAAACTGATTCCAGGAAATGGCTGGTCAACCAAAGGAATGTGGAAAGATTAAAATCAGATGGCTATGGTTAAAAAAGGAAAAGAGAATAAAGGAAGTGTGTACAATTAGAAATCAAAATTTCAGAACTAAAGATCTGAACACAAAGAAATTACAGATGATGACAAATTTTAGCCACAGAAATCAGTTGCTGAATGACTTGAAGGTCACTGTAAACTAGGAAAGTAGTGAAGTATAAGGATACAGAGTTCAATCGGTTGTCGACTTGAACTATGAGATCACCAAAGATAATGGCAAGAATTACATGTAATGAAACAGGCTGAGGAGAAGCCAGGTGTGAAAACCCTTGAGAAATGTGGAGGTGTAATGGAAAAATAAGTAGTAGACAGGAACAATGGGAAGGGAATGTTCTAACTAAACAAACACTGCTCCCACAGAAGAAGAGCTATAAGGGAAGATTATGAAATAAGGACCGAAAATGGCTGTGTGAAGCCAAAGGAATGATGCCGCCTAAAACCATGGTGGTTATAGGAACAAGAACCAACTCCTCAAAGGCCTGAATACCAAGTATATATAGTCTTTTGAATTAACTAAAATGTAAACAAGACAATTATAAAGAAAAAAAAAATTTTCTGCACGTGAGGGAACATGCAGAAAGACTGCTATATCATACCAATATATATACCAGTACTCTAGCCTTTCTTTTTTTTTTTTTGTCTTTTTGCCTTATCTAGGGCCGCACCCACGGCATATGGAGGTTCCCAGGCTAGGGGTCTAACAGGAGTTGTAGCTGCCGGCCTACGCCACAGCCAGAGCAACGCGGGATCTGAGCCGCGTCTGCGACCTACACCACATCTCACAGCAACGCCGGATCCTTAACCCACTGAGCAAGGCCAGGGATCGAACCCACAACCTCACGTTCCTAGTCGGATTTGTTAACCACTGAGCCACGACGGGAACTCCACTCTAGCCTTTCTTAAATCACATATAACAGGACAACATACACATTTAAAAAGTATGCACTTTAGCAGTAATCCTTCTTACTTTTCAACCATTAAGAAATTCAAATTTTAAAAGACAGTATACATAACATATAGCTCTTTTATCTCCCTTAGTATGAAGGCAATACACAGAAGGAAAAGATGGCAATTTAAGATTCCTGAGGCCAGGAGTTCCCTTCGTGGCTCAGTGGTTAACAAATCCGACTAAGAACCATGAGGTTGCGGGTTCGAGCCCTGGCCTTGCTCAGTGGGTTAAGGATCCAGCGTTGCCGTGAGCTGTGGTGTAGGTTGCAGACGCGGCTCAGATCCCGCGTTGCTGTGGCTGTGCCGAAGGCCGGCGGCCACAGCTCCTGTTAGACCCCTAGCCTGGGAACCTCCATATGCCGCAGGTGCGGCTCTACATAAAGGCAAAAAGACAAAAAAAAAAAAAAAAAAAAGATTCTTGAGGCCAAATACTATCAAGCAAAAAGCTCAATACACGGGCAAGCCAATTACTCTGCCAATTCAACCAGAAAAGCAAGACAAAATAAAACAAAACGTATGAATCGTTTCCATTATCCATGTTAAAAAAGAGTATGAATTTGGAAACATTCAGGAGAGCATACACAATAATCAAAATCCAATTTCAAATTTTTTCCTTTATCATTTTCAAAGCATATATAAAAACCAATACTTCAAAAAACACTTTAAAAAGGCAAAAATATCACAATTTATGATTACTTGTATCAACAGAATTTTAGGTCTTCCAATATGCGTTCATCTTCATATCTCTAAAGAATATGATTCTCTGATGTAAACAACCACACCACTGGAGTTCCTGAGTGGCTCAGTGGCAATGAACTCAGTGGTAATGAATCCAACTAGTATCCATGAGGACGTGGGTTCGATCCCTTAACTCAGTTGCTGTGAGCTGTAGTGTAGGTTGTAGATTTGGCTTGGATCTGGTATTGCTGTGGCTGTGGTGTAGGCCAGCAGTTGCAGCTCAGATTTGACCCCTAGCCTGGGAACTTCCATATGCCATGGGTGCAGCCCTAAAAAAAAAAAAAATCTTTTGAGGAAAATATACATTTTAACCTTTCTGTTTTTTCCCTGCAATGATATGCTGTGTGTTTGATAGTAATGAAATAGTCTTGTAATATGATATATTATCAGATAATCTTACCAAGATTCGAAAACGTGAAAAGCAAGAAAAAAAAAAAAAAAATCAGAGCAATTTTTAAGAGAATAAAAGCCTCTGGCCTTCTAATAAATTTTTAACTGGCACATCTTAAAGCAGAAAACAAATAAAACTGGAAAAAGAAAAATGGAGGCATAGAACTATTTTGAAAATGCAGACTGTGTCTGTTGAGCATATAAAATGGCTCAACAAGGCTACTTATTAAACAATTAATTCATTCTTTAAGCTATAATGTGTTTTATTTGTAAGCCAGTATCATTTTCATTTGAACATACACTTTCAAATACACCCTGGAGTCACTTTCAGAAAATAATTAGTCCTAAAACACAAAAAAGGAGTAGGCAGTATTAGTAATGTCTTAAAGGTATCTTTGTGATTTTATTAAAAATTAAAGTCTTTAAAGGTATTATTCAGTAATATACTAAAAAAATATTGGGGTTCCCGTCGTGGTGCAGCAGTTAATGAATCCGACTAGGAACCATGAGGTTCCGGGTTCAATCCCTGGCCCTGCTCAGTGGGTTAAGGATCCGATATTGCTGTGAGCTGTGGTGTAGGTTGCAGACGCAGCTTGGATCCTGTGTTGCTGTGGCTGTGGTGTAGACCAGGAGCTACAGCTCCTATTAGACCCCTAGCCTGGGAACCTCCACATGCTGCAGGTTCAGCCCTAAAATGACAAAAGCCAAAAAAATATATATATATACATATATCCTTTTTCCAAAATTATTTACGATATATTTCCACATCACAGACTTACTGGACACTTGAATTCGCAGTGAAATATCTGTTACCCTTTCTTCCTTGATTAACCATTGCTCTAACTGCGACATGCTGCATTAATTTTTAAGGCTTTCAAAGTGGAAATTACAATGCCTGCTGTGATAATTGTAATACTACCCTGACTGTGGCAATCACTTTAAAACTACTTCTTTGCTTATCATTAGCAATGCTAAGTGATAAAAATAATTTTATCAGGAGTATTCTAGGAAATGACTGTTTAACAATTTTTAATATTCTGAAAAGCTCAATCTAGAAAACTCTCAGCACCATGGATTAGGATACTGTCTGATGACATGGACCCTTCTAATTTCCTCTAATTAAGTAAAATTCCCAGATGGTTCTCAATCAATCAGTTCCTCCGACCACTCTAATCTCTAGCTACCTCAGTTACAGCCAGGTTCACCGAACTTGTTGCCAAACCAGGCTGATAACAGAATAACCAAGGTAGAACAATTTCCTGGGATTAAATCAATTCAGATACAAGCCAGAAAGCTTTAGAACTGCTTCACCTTTACCTTGGGACGACCAGTCACCCAGTGTCAAATGGCTTAAAGTGAAAAGCACTCCACAGTGAGAGCAGTGATCACTTCCTCCATCTTCTGTATGTCCGAGAAATTTGTAAGTAAAAACTAAAGCATCTTTTCAACAACTCATCTGTCATGAAATACGTATCTGTCACTCTTAAGTGCTGACAACTGATTTTATAAATACAATAGCCCTACATTTTGCTTTCTTTTGAAAGAAAGTCAGCTTATCCAAATGATTACTTTTCTGGAATGTGCAGAGGTCTTGACAAGTGACAAATGACAAAGCATAAGTGATAAACCAAGACTATACATGGATAAAAATCAATCCTGACTTTCCTGCTTATTATCTTACAAACATCTGGGTTTAATGCAATGCAAAGATACAGTTGAGAATCAACATAGGAACATAAAATCCATTTAAAATGATACAAGAGAATAGATGATGTGAAATGCATACATAGATCAGTGAAATACTTCTTGTGGCTATCAAAAAAGCACAAAGTCTTAAAGAGGCTTAAGATCTGACAATACCGCTCAGGGAGATTATCGTATGTCACTCACTTAACTAAACTTACAGTTGCCTCCAGAAAAATGTCCAGTAGAATCTGCGGCATTTTAAATGCTTCTTTCTAACCAATACTTAAGTTGAAATACACAAATAAATGAAATTTTCAAATACATGCATTGGAGGATAAAGATATGCTAAGGAAGATTTTGTGACTTCCTTCCATTTGGATATTAAAGAATAATTTCAATTTAATGAACTAAAATTTAAAGTGGAGGAGGGGAGTGGATCTATTTTAAGTACCAACTCTGAAAATCCATGGAATGTTAAATTATTAAGAAGTCTTTTAAAAGATTAAAAAAATGAAATTACTTTTTACCTCAAAATAGTCAAGACAAAGACTCTTTCATCAAGAATACCTCATTACATGAACAACATGGCACTCAAGTGTTTGTTCAAAGGACAAATGAATAAATGGTTGGTCATAGCAAAAATCACTCCTCGGTGATTTGGCTTTTATACCTGATTATTCTTGTCCGCCAGTTGATCAAGAGTTTCAGATTGTTTCTCCAGTGCTCGCTCTAACTTCTTGTGCTTAAGCTTCCACTGCCTAATAGACTCCTGAGCTTTCAGCTTCAGCTCTTCTCTCCTTTGCTCTGCCTCCTGTCTCAGGGCCTCTGACTGCTGGAACTCCATGAGGTACTGTTCAGCCTGCTTGGTTGCATCCTCGGCATGTTGAGTCAACTTTGAGATCTGGAGGTCAGCTCGCTTACGTCTGGCGTCACACGTCTCAAAGTGACTCTGGATCTCTTTCAATTCATCCAACATCTGTAGTTGCTGTTTTTCCTTGTTCTCCAATTCACATGTTAAATTCTAGGAATAAAGCATATGAAACATCAGGAACACATTCTTGTGAAAACTGGATGTGTATCATCAAATAATCACTAACGTCAACTAAATTAGCAATTGATCTAGAAATACAATCCATTTCCATGTATTTTATGATTACATTAATTGAGAATAAATTTTTATAAAAATATTTTCTTTTGTAGACTATTTCATATCCAGAAAGGGAAAAATACAGTTTTTTTTTTATGTGACTCTCACTAAAACAGAAGGCCTTGTTAATGAGAAAAACTATGTGCATTACTTTAGTAAGAACCTCGTGTTTTTTACAATTTGAGGAAATGTCAGTGTTTTAAAATTTGTCAGATTATCACAAGCAATCATGTGTAATCACGTGTAATGCTTCACTTTCTGGCAGCACATAAGATTTTATTATAATAAAATAAAAATCCGTAACAGGAATGAGCACTAGTGGTAGAAACATCTGTATAGATAGCGCTAATATGTGAAAGTCTATTTAAAAAAACTCTCAATAAAGAATTTATAGATAGGTTATTTCCAGCTAAATCAACCAAATGTTATAAGCTGATGATCTTCTTTCAAGCTTACATAAATCACTGCAGGATCAATTTTCAAATAAACTAAGTTTACATGGAACACTTACCTAATCAAGAAAAGAATCTGGACTCTTAAAATCTAGCTTCCCTAAACCGCAGTTGGTCAATAACACATTTGGAACTCACACTAAATCATCATGATTCACATATGCTTCAATTTGAGAAGAATGGACAAAGATCGATTCCTAACCTCTGCAAAAGTTCAGAGGACACTTCTTTAATATAACATTTTATATAAATAAAAGAATGTTACAATCATTAATATTCAGCCACTCTTGCAAAGATTTGAAAAGGAGTGACAAGTTCATAATTAAGTGCTTACAATGCTTCTCCTGAACTGTCCCCCTCACCAGCTTTGGTTTTCAAACACTAGTGGTTAAACACTGTGGTTAAAAAAGGTAACATGGAAAGGTCACGTGTCCAAGGTAGAGTGTGGATCCAGGAAGCTAAGATGATGCTGTTTGATGGACAAACAATAAATATCATCTACATTGTACTAAAGCACCTACAAACAGAGATTGGAAACATTTACCAACCTCCTCTGGCTCTAATAGCAGAATGTTCAGTTCTAGATTCATTATCCCTGAACTGTGGTTCAAATAAAGTTAAATATTATTTCTCTCATGATTAAAGTCATGATTTTACATGACAGCAACAAAATTAAAATAATGCCTTGAAAACAAAGGATTTGTGTTTGCTCAGTCTGCTAAATTCAATGCAGCCTGGAAGAGATGAGTCACTCCTTTATCCACCCAAACAAAATAGTAAATTGAGAACTCCGCACTTGTTTGTGTGGAAAATTCTAAAATGAGATCAGAAAACCCTAGTGACGGTGGTTTACTCTTTTGCCCTTATCTAAAAGTTTTACCACTATGCCAGAAATCAACTTTATTAACAAGCAGTATTCACATCGTTTCTACATCAGTGCAGAGATACCTTCCCCCACCCCCCCCAACAAACACTTTGGAGAGTGTTCAGCACATAGTTTACAGAAAGGTTACTAAGGCCTGGCTTCAACACCAAAGAAGCTAATAATATATATGAAGAGATATTTACACAATGGCTAAATTATAACAGTGGATAGGACAAGGTGCTAAAACATGGTGGACAGTTACCTGAACAGGTCTATATTCTACGGTGTGACTGGGGAGGGTCTCTTTTAGGAGGTGACCTATGAGCTAATATCTAAATGAGGAGGAGGTAGCAATTATAATGATAATAACTACTACTGAAGCTTATTGAGTACTGAAGTTGTGCAAAGGATAATGCAAATGCTTTATATGAATTACCTCATTCAATCACAACACAAACTAAAGTAAGGCACTTCTATTATCTTGATTTCAGTGACAGGTAACCAACACATGCAACTTGCCCAAGATCACAAACCTAATAAGTGAGGGTGCTGGATTCAGAACTAGATAGTTTGACTCCTAGATAGCCTATATTTATCATTCTTTACTAAGCTTTCAGATTCCCAGATGACCCTAACTCCACACCTCCTCAGTCACCCAACTCCTACAGTCCTATCCCAGTGTTTCCTTTTTTTCTTTTTTTTTCAGAACTGTCACCTTTGAAGCAAGAGGTTATGTCCCATCCTCCCCTTCTCCCACTATCTCTTCCTCAGGCCTCTGGCTCTGCATAAAATCTGCCCAGTTCTCCCATTACTTTTCTTCTGAAACATCTGCTCTTTATTGTCAGGAGGATGACCACTTCCTTGATATTCCTTTTGCTGACTTTAAATCCAGGCTCTTTAACCTTTCTTATTTTACTACTCTTTCTTATTTTACTATCTCTACTCTCTTGCTCACGTATTACACTGCTTTTAAAAACTTTTCATCTACTGAACTTAAACAGCAAAACTTACAGCTCTGGGAGAATTAAAAAAAAAAAACCTATTTCCTACATCAGATTACTGAGTTCCCCAAGGAAAACCACACATAGGTATCAGGTGATGTGATGGCACCATGAAAGCCATCCTCGGTGCCCAAAGGATGCAAGCCTTTTAAATGCCCCCACCCAATCCAATGGGCTGTCTCTGAACTGCCCAGCTTTTCACTCATTCTGGGATATAAGATAGCTCTCTCTTGAGAAATAAAATTGAGGCAATTAGGCAGGACACCGCGCACATTTTCTACAGGCACCGTCCTGAGTCTTACCTGTGATTAGTCTCTCCTCCTCTCTAGGCTCTGAGGAAAAGGGATCTTTTCTTCCTGATAGCAAATATATCTTTGCTACTGCCTTCCACGTCCCTCAAGGTCTTCACTCCATCAATTATGCCCTCTCTTCCATGCCTTGAAACACTCTTTCCCTACTGGATCATTCTTCTCTACTTTTCCCATCTTAAAAAGTCACAGTGATTGTTAAAAATGAAACAAACAAAAAATTTAATTAATCTGACATGATCTTCTAACCAGCACCCTGTACTCTTCCTATTACTCCAAACTCGTGGAAAGAGCAGACCACACTTAATGTCCCACTTAATCTTACTTCCAATTCACTCTCAATTCACTGTATCTGGTTTCCATCCCTAGCATATAATTAAAATAGCTCTTATCAAGATCCCCAAAGATCATGTATAGCCAGTTACAGTGGACTCTAAAAATCTTTCCTGGTATCCTTGTCGCATGTGACACTGCCAATTACTTCTAATTCTAAGTCTTTCTCCTTCCCTGGCTTTCGTAATACTTTCATAATACCACTCTTCACTGATTCTCCTTTTTCTTCCTGCTCTTTCATAATCTCCTTTCCTGGGTCTCTTCTACCATTTAGCTTTTCAATAGTGATAACTGTACAGGGTTCTAGTATGAAGTATCATTTCATCTACAAAATGTCCTTGATGATAAGTATCCAGGTAAATAAAGATATAAGTGATTCAGAGCCAGACTATCTTGTTAAACCCCACACCTTTAAATATCTAATTACGTAAGACTGTCCACATTTGGTAATCAATCCCACAGGCATCTTAATTTTAGCATGTCAAAAAGTGAATTTACTGGATTTCCAACTCCTAACAAAAAGACAGTCCTATTAAAATAGTGGTAAAGGCTCTTTGCTGAAGAAGGATAAAAATGGAAGTGGACTTATGTATTTAAATATAGTGAGAAAGTCTGAAATAATTGCTGTAGGGAAACAGAAAATGAACTAGAAATAAATATTTAAAAGCTGAAAACAGAAATAAGGTTACAGTTAGATAGTCTCAAATTTATAATGTACCCAAGAGTATATAAAATTCTCCGAATTTCTCTAGCAACTCTTTTGAATCCAGAATAAGTTCAGCACTATTTATTCTTCTGTAATTACAGAGCAACAAGAATAGGCAAAGGATTAATATATGCAAGCCCAGAGCTTAACAACATAAATCCCTTTGTTCTCACATTTTTTAAACTTTGGACTTTCATATTAACAAAAAGTACTTTTAAAAAAAATCTGAAAACATCAGGGCATTGGTTGGGTATGTGAGTGTAAATGAAAAGGGGGTGGTTCTTATTGTAAATAATGTAGTTCTCCTACTGATAGGAAAGTAGGTTTCAATTTGAACTGAATGGACATTGCTCTTTACTGCCCTGAGTCTAGAAAATGGCTACTGCTTTGCTCTTGTCAGTCTGACCACATCACGCTTCGGGTAAAAGTTGTCAGAGAATTCCTTCCTATGTTCATTCTTCAGTCCTTTGCAGATCCTGTTCAGTCACTGTTTTAACCTTTCCTTTAGTCCACCTTCCTCAAATAACCATCAGAATAATCTAAAGTTTATTAGATTAGTTTTCCCTCATTAATCAAAAGATTATACCATAGAACCCTCATAACAATTCCTCCCATAAACATACACTCACACACAGACACATATGTTTACACAGAGCACAAGAGCTCACAAACACATCATTAATCCATGGATACATGCTATCAGGGTAGGAACATACAGTAAATATTAGTATCCTTCTATGAACTGCATGAAATAGTAAATGAAAAGCAATTTTCTTATTTATTTTTTTATAATTTTTTAATTCCAACATTTCTATCATACATTTCTAGAAGCATCTTCTACCATGAAGAACTTTTTACATTTAAATTGTGTGAAATTATCTCAGCTACTAAAGCAGTGTGCTTAAATTTCATATCACTTCAGCGCATTATTTATTTCTCATTATAAAAGTATCGACAAAGATAAGAATAATCCAAAAGCAGAGAAACATACTTTTTACCAATAATTCCTTCCAGCTGTAGGGGAGAAAAAAACCTTTAGGTTCCTAAGGGTAACCTTTTAGTTTTTGTGTCTGGACCTGAGAATTAAATGAACATAAGATAGATTAACAGAAGAAATGTATACAAATTTTATTTAATATTTCTACGTATACACAAAGGCCTTGATAGGAAAAAAAATGAAGGCCCAGAGAAGTGGTTAGAATTGAGAGCTCATATACTTTTTTAACAAAGAGTTTATGGAGAAATGGCAAGACAAAGGAAAAGGGATTTACTTGTGAGAAAATGACTAGGAAATATATGGGGGAAATTAAGGGAGGATATGCGTTATTTTAAGTTTACTTATACAGATCCATTTTGGCATCAACTGCAAATGTTGTTCTCTTCCTGGTACACCAGGAAGGCTTCTTCCTCATGAGAAATATTGACCTGCTTTTAGGTAGAAACAGGAGATCAGAGAATGCTTCCTGCATCTACTGGCTCTCAAGTGCCCTCAGCAGAAAACAATCAATGTGCCCAAGAGGCATACTTTGGGGTGGTGTGTTCTAATCCCCTTCACAGTACATTTACCAAAATGTTTATAAAAGCTCCAACTTACTAAAACTTCATTCATTTGAATGCCATTTTTCCCCTCTTTCCTTCCTCAGGTGGAATAAAAAAATATTAATGGGTAGTTGTACTGAGGGTCTCAGGTTTGGTCACAGCTAGAAGAATTCACAGGACTACAAGCACCCACAAGTATACAGTTGTACTTATACTAAGATTTATTACAGTGAAAAGATACAAGGCAAAATCAGCAAAGGGAAAAGGGCATGCAGTGAAGACCAGTGGAAACCAGGTGCAAGAGTCCAGGAGTCTTCTCCCAGGGAGTCACACAAGACATGCTCAGTTCTCCCAGCAGTGAATTCTGATACCTGTGAAGTGTTGGCTACCAGGGACGCTTGTTAGAGATTCAGTGCCTCAAACTGGGGGCTAGTCACTGAGGCACTGTCTGACTAGTATGTACCAAAATTCCAGACTTCCAGAACGAAAGCAGGTGTTGAGCATATATCACATTTTGTCTGTACAAAAGGTTTAGGCACAATAAACTGCCCTCATCCTTCAGGGAAGATTTCATGTGAGTGTAGAGAACTGATTTGTCACTCAAGTTCCTAGATGCCAGACAAGGGGCTACTTTGCAAGCAGATCTTCCTAAGGAAAGCTATCTCAGGCCTACTAAGTTAACTCTTCTCTTCCCAGTAGTAAAATGGCAAAAGAATGGACAGAAATGAAAAAAAGGTACTAAGGCCCTAAATAAATTCTTCATTAAAAAATAATTAACTACAAATAATACCTGTAAAACAATGCTTTTAGAAGATGATAGAAAAGAACTCTCTCTTTAAAACTGATTGACTTTGGCTGCACTGGCTCCCTTTATAATCACTGCAGTGGTTGTATTCAAATTTTTTAAAAATTACATTCTAATATGAATAACATGGCTAGGACCCACCATAAATTCCAGCTTTAACTGATCACACACCTGAGATAATTTTACATATTATGATTATGAAAGTATATTTTTCAACCTGAAATTACAAAAGTGGAAAAATTGGACAAGGTAGGAGAATAATGGAGCAAATTCACAAAATAAGGAAGTCAGCTGTCCAGCATACAAAAATCTTTCTACCCACCTTCTTCCTATTTCTCTATTCATGAAGAAGTACTAAGCCTACATTTAAAACATTGTCCATGAGGGAATAAAGGACAATATGTAGACTATGGTGGAAGTAGTAGCAATCATTATTTACTCACTAATTGAACTAAAATTCAATAAAATACAATTTCTCCTCTACTCTTACTTGACAGTTAATACAAACAAAAGACTGTGTACCTTAATGAACATTTAAAAATGAAAACCCAGGAGCTCCCTTTGTGGATCAGCAGTTAAAAAACCTGCCTAGCATCCATGAGGACATGGGTTCGATCCCTGGCCTCGCTCAATGGGTTAAGGATCCAGCGTTTCCTTGAGCTGTGGTGTAGGTCGTAGATACAGCTGGGATCCTGTGTTGCTATAGCTGTGGCATAGGTAGGCTGGCAGCTACAGCTCTGATTTGACCCTAGCCTGGGAACCTCTACATGCCATGGGTGCAGCCCTTTAAAAAAAGAAAAAGAAAGAAAAAGAAAACCTGGTCCCAATTAAGCCAGGGTATGCTGAATAGTATATATTTTAACTAAACACTTCCATCTACAGTATCGTGTACTTCATGTGGAAACTTAAAAAGCTAATGAGAAAATAGCTAGACTTAAAAGACTCAAAAGTAACAGCCACAGGGAGACAATGGCATACCATGGAAAAACCATGAGTAACAGACTTGAGTTCAAATCCCAGCTCTACCACTATTTGACCTTAGAAGAACTGCTTACTGCCTGTGAACCAAAGCAACAAGTAAATTTTTTTAATGGCCTCAATAACATCTACATCACAGAATAATGATGACCTACATGAGATCACTTAGATAAAACACCCAGAAAAGTACCTAGCACATTTTAGGAACTAACAATGATAGCTTTTTAGGAGTTCCCATCATGGTGCAATGGAAACGAATCTGACTAGGAACCATGAGGTTGCGGGGTCCATCCCTGGCCTCGCTCAGTGGATTAAGGATCCAGCATTACCACAAGCTGAGGTGTAGGTCACAGACGCAGCTTGGATCTGGTGTTGCTGTGGCTGTGGTGTAGGCTAGCAGTGTACCTCCGATTAGATCCCTAGCCTGGGAACCTCCATATGCAGTGGGTACAGCCCTAAAAAATAAATAAATAAAAAATAATAGCTTTTTATTACTAACTAGAAACAATGTCAGAATCAGAGAGGCTATATTTTAGAGATAAGGAAACTGAAGACATAGGAAGATTAAAGTACTGAACCCAAGATAAGGTAGATAGTTTTCAGAGGAGAAAGGACTAGCCAGCCACAGGCCTCTAATATTCAAATAAATATTGATTCTATTTCACTACATTAATAACTTGGATACTAGCCAAACAATTTTTTTTAATAATTAAATAAGTTGCCACATTGCTTCCTGAGACAGAAGGAAATTCTGAATAGGAATTACGCAATCTCTGATGCATAGATGTTCCTAGAACTTTTTTGAAACAGAAAAAACCCACAGAATAAGGCTGACTTGGGTTAAAACAAAACAAGGAAAGTAATGCATGAGAAAGACTGAGTGGGGCAAACATGATCAAGCAGGAGGGAAGCAACAATGTTAGCTAGCAGAAAGAGGATTTAAGTCAGAAGATTTAAGAGAAGCCATTCCGATCACCAAGACCTCATAAAGACGGAGACACAAAATAAGGACCCAACAGGCAAACTAAAGTGTCAAGAAGAGTAGTTTGGGTCACTGATGGAAAGGAGATGAGCATTCATGACCAAAGAGAGCATGGGCAAGAACCACAGAGCAGCCATCCATGGCTGTTCATGAAGAGTAATAGCTCAAGAGGGCTAAAAAAAGATTAAAACGTTGAGGTCAGAAATCAGGTTGGGGGATGCTAAAATCCAGCTTAAGCTTTCAACAGTTTTTGAACAAGGGAACAACATAATCAGATATGTGCTGGAGGAAGATTAATCCCCAAAGGACATTATCTTCACACTAGGAAATTAAAATATTACAGCGACACTCAAAATAACTGAAGATCATCCTTTTAAAGCAGGAATGGACTTCTAGAACCAATGCTTCTCATCTGAATGCAATTTCAGCAATAAAATTCAATAGATCTAGTTTACAACAAATAGAACCTAGTTTATAACAAAGAACCAGCTGTGACATTTAAGAGACTAGGAAAAAAAAGAAGAAAAAAAGCTACTTGTCTGTCTTACTGAGGAAAATACAGGTATGTTTCTATTTAGTCCAATAAAGAATTACTGCATTTAGCAATGACCAAACTGCTGAGTCACAAGGATAAATAAGGCAGCATGGCTCTATGGTCTACAGCTCTGAAGAACCATACAGCCTACCTGAGGAAACAGACACAACAGTTGATTTTGAATAAATGTGATACATGTGAGAAATTCCTTTTTCTCTATTTCAAAGTCTGCCTCTTCTTCCAATTTAGGTTAGCCAATCTATACTTACATTTCATTCTTCATTGTCTTTATCTGATTACATAATGGTTTCTAACAGTAAGAATCTGTCCAAAAGAAAAGAGCCCTGAACGAAGAACATGCAATTATGACAAAGGGAACAAAAAGAAGCAGTTCAACAGTTGCTACTGAAAGTAATAAACAGAGAAAAAAGAGAGTGAGTGATGCGGAAGAGAGAGACAGAAACTGAGAGAGAGAGAGAAAATGAATTCCCAGGCAGCCAATCCCAGAACTCAAACAACTACCAACAGCACTAAGGCAAGAGCGTGCCTAGCACTCCTGCCATGTTTCACTTTGGTGTTTTCTTTCAAGATGGACATGCCCTTAACACTGGTATTCTTAGTGGAAATAGGGTTGAATGGAAAAAGGAAAAACACTAACAGGAAAACCTGATCAACAAGACACCTCTCCCAAATGTTCACAAATAAGGCCTTTTGTAAGAATGCAAAATAATTTGGTCCTGTAATGTTTCTGTAACGAAAAAAAAAAATCTCAAATTAGGGGCAAGCCAAATGGAAGAAAAATCATTTGTAACGTCTATGTTTACCAATGAAAAATTAATAAAGAGAAAAAGCCACTTGTTCAGTTTCCCAAAACAGGTGGATAATATCTGAGAAAGCCCCTTCTAAACTGTAGGGCTAAAAATTTTTAAAAATTAACTACACATTTTTATTTTAATGTTTATAATAGCTAGGCTTTCAGTTTTAGATATATCAAATATAAGACAATATTTGTAAATACACATACACACTTTTAAGTGTACTAGAATAAACATAAGCTGTAAAATTAAGTGCTATTTATATTATACTCATTTTACCAAAAAAAAAGAATATTTTTAAATTTTAATTATTACAGAGATTAAGAGTTTGTAAATCTTGTCCTTTATAACAACTTCATTTTAAGCATAAAATATTTTGGTTCAAATCCTTGGATTTAGAAACATGGCTGTTAATTACAATATTTATCATATAAAAACACACAAACCACAATAGAATAATCTGTTTTATAACACAGTTTCTAAAAACCCAGTAGAGTAAAAGTAGTAATTGTCTGAATGTATAAAAATGATACACTGAAACAAAAATGATGTTTAAAGCAAAAAACTCAGTTTGTTACAAGGACAATGACAGTGACATTAAAGCCAAAAAAGGGCAAACAAGCCTCAAGTAGAACACTATCTGAAATACAATTCAATTAATCATTATTAATACTGACTCTTCAAACAAAGAATAGACTAATTCCAGCTCATAATATAACTTCCTTAAAGCAGGGACAAGATGAAAATACTGACTGAAGAAAACAGTAACATGGTATCCAAAGAAAGATATAAATAGTCCAGCAAGGAAGACGATTGACTCAAGTATAGAAAAAAATCATTAATTTTTAAAATTATTAATTTTTTTATATTTTTGGCTTTTTATTGCAGTTAAACTCTTTTCCAGCATGTTAAAACATTTCAGTTTCCATGTGACCAATTAGTTGCATTTAGAGATGATTTAGTTTTAACTAAATGAAAATGAACAGTAAACTTCAAAAAAAAAAGTGCAAAGAAACTACAGATTGAATATAACATTACTAATGTATGGATACGTATCTGTAAATGTGATAGGAGGTCTAACATGAATTCAACCAATGTTCAGAGTGCCACAAGAGTAGGCTGAAAGGCTATGAAAAAGACAGGCAAAGGCTATGAAAATGACAAGGCAAGGTCAGCTTTCTCAAATAAAAGAAAACCTGATTACTGTCAACAGCAGCCAGCCCCTAGCCCCACGTCCTAATACACTCTCCTGTTCCATGGAGGCTACAAAACCACATGCTCAGCACTCCCTTGGGCTGGTTCTGGGAGCAAATCAGCTGCAAGGCAGAGAAATTTAGAATGTAGGAGAGGCAAAAACCATATACTTGCTTATTTGGCTTTTTGCTCCTGGCTGGCAAGGTCCTAAGAGATAAAATTTAGTTTGTTCTACTGAATCTCTCCCTTTGTGCTATCCATCCTTTCTTGGAAGCCTAGGCAGGACCACATCTGCCAATATTATAAACAACTACTGTATAAAATACCTAAAGCAGTTCTATTTCCTGCACTAAACCCTAACTGATATTATAAAGTTTTGCCTTTACTGAGTAAACAAAAGAACTAAGAGATTTAATAGGATTTCACCTGAAATTCTCAGATTCTCAATTAAGCCCTGCCCCACTCACCTCTACCGGGAAATTAGCTTGACATATTCTTGCATATCTTCATGAACTCATTCATTTCAGCATAATTTATGTGTTTTATGAACTGATACCAAGAGGACAACTAATCAATTTTCCACAGCCAGAAGAACTAAGGCAACTTTCTTTGAATAAAAGAACTCAAATCAATCTAGTGTGTAAGTCCTTAAAATATACATACATGCCACTAAATTAGCCTGTCACTCATGGGGATCATATTATTCAAAAAAAAATTTTTTTTAAGTTATGATTGGTTGAAAAGTAGAGTATACTTAAAACCTGTGAGTCATTTTTTTTTAACTCAAGCAAAACACGTATTAATAATCTTTAAAAACTGATTACTAAGGAGTGAAGATTAGCCACATAGGAGTTCCCTTCGTGGCTCAATGGTTAGCGAATCCGACTAAGAACCATGAGGTTGCGGGTTCGATCCCTGGCCTTGCTCAGTGGGTTAAGGATCCGGCGTTGCCGTGAGCTATGGTGTCGGTTGCAGATGTGGCTTGGATCCCGCATTGCTGTGGCTGTGGCGAAGGCCGGCGGCTCCAGCTCCTGTTAGATCCCTAGCCTGGGAACCTCCATATGCCGCAGGTGTGGCCCTAGATAAGGCAAAAAGACAAAAAAAAAAAAAAGAATTAGCCACATAAACATCAGAGGCCATCATGGTAACCATGTCACAAATACTCTTTCTTTAAAAATACAGCTCTGTCTTTTCTATCATACTAATTTTGATCACATACACTACTACCATTTTCTTTTCACCCAATGAAGCAGAGACACACAAAGGACATTAATCCCAAATAAGATGTTCCTCAATCTTTCTCAGCAATTAAAAACAATTATTTCATTACAAATCCTATGAGAATATATCTGCCTCATACAACTAGTTTCTGTGTACTTTTTAATGAAACATGAGAATAAGCTTGAGCAAAGTACAGAAAATAAGGTTCAATTAATTAAATACATTCATCTCTTTGTAAAAAAATAAAATATTAATTTCTATTTCACTAGGTAGGATGTTCACTACAAGGAACATTTTAAATACACATTTCCTCAGAGTGTTTAACCCAAAACACAAGGGGCATAAAATTAACATCTAGGTCCCAGCAACACACTATGGGAATTCTGACTCCAGCACACATACCTCAAAGTACACTTGTGTTTTCTTAATTTTTCTCACACTCTATTCTATTAGACTGATAATTCTAACTCTGCAACTCTGATATTTAACTAGCGTAGTACTTCAGGAAACGAAAATTTGAATATAGAAAGGATAAAACTGTTCTGCTTTAAACAGACTGGTATTTGGGACTGCTCTGATTGAGGTGGAACAACATCTGGTTACAAACGTGCTATGAAATGCAACAGGCCAAAGCCTGTTACCAGTGATACATTAACCTATGACTTACCAGTATTAATGTGGCAGCTATGAGGGCTGAGATAAACTACACAGTTCAACTAAAGAAATAGTCCTAATTACATGATATATGTAATATTCCTCTTACATGTGAAGAGGGGACCTTAAATGTAGCATAACACAATTTTATTGCTCTACATCATCATAGAGCATTATGGTTTATTTGAAACAGATCAGACACATTAATTTATGTGATAAAATACACTTGTGGGATTGAGAGAAATCAGTTTTTTCTATTTCAGAAAGGAGGAGAAAAGGGAAACTAAGGAAAGGTAAATGAAATAAAAGAGGCATATTTTATTTTTTTAAAGTAAATATGGTTTCAAACAAAAATAATGATCCCTTGAGATACCACCTCACATCCACTAAGGGAGCTACCGCTATAAAAAAAAAAAAGCAGAAAACAAGCGTTGCAAAAATTGGAACTCTCGATCACTGTTGATGGGAATACAAAATGGTATAGCTGCTGTAGTAAACAGTACAGCAGTTCCTCTAAAGGCTGTACACAGAATAACCATATGATCCAGCAATTCCTCTTCCAGGTATATAACCCCCAAAGAACTGGAAGTGGGTCCTGAAGAGATGTTTGGACACCCATGCGCAAAGCAGCATTATTTACAATAACCAAAATGTGGAAGCAACCCAACTATTTATCAACTGATTCATGGGTAAGCAAAATATATACACAATGAATATTATTCAACCTTAAAAAGGGAGAAAATTCTGCAATATCCTACAACAAGGATGAATCTTGGGGACATTATGCTAAGTGAAATAGATACAAAAAGACAAATACTATATGACTACTTATATGAGGTGCTCAAGAGTTGTCAAAATCATAGACAGAAAGTATAATGGCTGTTGTCAGATGCTGGGGGGAAGGAAAAAAAGGTAACTTTTTTTTTTTTTTTTTAGTTTTATGGTCCCATCCACAGCATATGGAGGTTCCAGGATTAAATCTGAGCTCATCAGTGACAATGCTGGATCTCTTAGCCCACTGAGCAGGGCCAGGGATCAAACCCGCACCTCCACAGCAATTCAAGCCACTGTAATCAGATTCCCAACCCACCGTGCCACAGCAGGAACTCCAGGAAGTTACCTTTTAATAGGTGTAGAGTTTCAGTGGAAATGGGGATGACTGTACAATAATCTGCAAGTATTTAGTACTACAGACCTGTATACTGAAAAATGGTTAAGATGGTAAGTTTTATGTTATGTGTATTTTACAACAAAAAAAGAAAAATAAATAGACATTTCTCCAAAGAAGACATACAGGTGGCCAAGAGGCACGTGAAAAGATGATCAGTATAACTAATTATTAGAGAAATGGATATCAAAACTACAATAAGGTACCACCTCACACCACTGATAATGGTCATCATTAAAAAGTCTACAAATAATAAAAGCTGAAGATGGTTTATGGTTTGGAAAAAAGGAAGCCCTTCTATACTGCTGGTGGAAATGTAAGTTGGTGCAACCACCATGGAGAACAGTATGGTGATCCCTTAAAAAATTAAACATAGAATTACCACATGATCCAGCAATCCCACTCCTGGGTACATAACCAGAGAAAACAAATTTGGAAAGATAGTGTTCACAACGGCACTATTTACAGTAGCCAAGACATGGAAACACCCTAAATATCCACTAAAAGATAAATGGAAAAATAAAAATGTAGTATTTATATGCAATGGAATATTACTCAGCCATAAAAAGAAGTAACACCATGTTTCATCAACATGGATGGACCCAGAGATTTTTACACTATGTGAAGTAAGTCAGAAAGACAAAGACAAATATATGCTATCACTTACATGTGAAATCTAAAAAAATGATGAAAAGAAACTTATTTACAAAACAGACTCATGGACATAGAAAACAAACTTATGGTTACCAAAGAGGAAAAGTGGGGGAGAGGGATAAATTAGGAGTTTGGGATTAATACGATTAACAGATACACACGGCTATAAAATATACCATACATATAAATACGTACTAAAATAAAAAATAGCAAGGACCTGAGTATAGCATAGAGAACTATACTCAATATCTTGTAATAATCTATAACGAAAAAGAATCTGAAAATACATATAACTATATGTATGTATAACTGAATCACTTTGCAGTACACTTGAAACTAACACACTGCATATTAACTATACTATAACTATACTTCAACATAAAAAAAAGAAAAACAATAACAATTCCTTTTTGACTCCAGCAGACATAGAAAGGGATGGCTTTGAGGGATATTTCTGTAGTCAGCCCTTCAAAATCCAAGAACACAATCCTCTTCCCATATAGCCATGCCACACTCAGATAATCAAAGTAAAATCAGCGTGCTTTCTATACAGATGAAAATTCGAGACAAGGCTCCTAACGCAATTTCATACCATCTTATCATACTGCCACCTGTATAGCTGCCACAAATATTTAAATTAAAATCCATCCCACTCCTGGGTATCTATCCAGAGAAATCCATGACTCGAAAAGACACATGTACTCCAGTGTTCATTGCAGCACTCTATGCAATAGCCAGATCATGGAAACAACCTAAATGCCCATCGACAGAGGAGTGGATAGGGAAGATATGGTACATACACACAATGGAATATTACTCAGCCATTAAAAGGAACGAATGACCAACATTTATAGCAACATGGATGGACCTAGAAATTATCATGCGAAGTGAAACCAGTCAGACAATTAGACAGCAACACCCAATGCTACCGCTTAAATGTGGAAACTAAAAAGACACCATGAACTTATTTACAGAACAGAGAATGACTCACAGACTTTGGAAAACCTTGGTTTTTCAAATAAGACAATCTGGGGGGGGTGGGGGGGTGCACTGTGGGTTTGGGATACAAAATCTATAAAATTGACTTGTGATGATTTATGTACACCTATAATTGAAATAAAATCCATTATGAATGTTTAAAAAAATAAATAAAATAAAATAAAAATAATAAAACTGCTAAGGCAGTTTTTGGAAGAAATTTATGGCATTAGAAGCTTATATAAAAAAGCCTTAAAATATGAAATATATTTTACTAGGAATTTACCTGTTATTTTAGCTTATGTACATAATTCTAAATATAAAAAAGTCAAATTAATGATCAAGTTTCTACTTTAAGATACTTAAGGATGAAAGGTCAATTAAACCCAACCTAAAACACAGAAACAATAAACATAGACACTAATTAAACATTGGGGTTAATAGATGCAAACTATTGCCTTTGGGATGGATAAGCAATGAGATCTTGCTGTATAGCACTGGGAATTATATCTAGTCATTTATGATGGAGCATGGTAGTGTAAGAGAAAGAAGGTATATATGTGTGTGAGACTGGGTCACCTTGCTGTATAGTACAAAATTGACAGAACACTAAATCAGCTATAATGGAAAAAATAAAAATCATTATGAAAATAGAAAAACAAATCAAAACTATTTTGAAAGATTAAAATTAAAGTTCCAGACAGATTGAAAATAAAACCAAAAAAGACACATATTTCTTTAAAATATGCTGAAAATTAATGACAACTAAAAAATGTTAGTTGATGAATAACTTCTCCAAGGACACAAAACACCAGAAAAAAATACTAGGAAAAACCAGCGAGAGTTTGCTTCATATTTAACTACCTTTTTAGGCACCATTTTCACTTAGTTTAACAAAGTAGAATTTAACAGAACATACAAAGCTTCACCCAGGATGATCAGAGTTAGTGTGTTAGAAGTTTTCAAGGTGCCATTGGCAATTCTGTGCCATTGTTGACTTCTATCAACAGTAATTTAAGGGACTTTATGTGTTATCGTGGAGAACTCTCTCTCTATCCAATATTCTGGGATAATCTATGTGGGAAAAGAATCTGAAAGCAACTGGAAGTATGTACATGTATAACTGAATCACTGTATTGTACAGCAGAAATTATCACAACATTGTAAATCAACATCGTAAATTCATTGTAAATTTAATAAAACCTTAAAAATAAAAAAAATAAAAATAAATTAAAATCCAGTAAAATTAAAAATTTAAATTAAAAATTCAGTTACACTGATGTCATTTCAAGTGCTCAATAGGTACCTATGGCTAACCTATCCTGGACATCACAGATAAAAAACATCTCCATCACTGGTGAAAGTGCTACTGGACAATGCTAACCTACAACAGTAACGTGATATTCTTTATAATTTTTCTTCTCTTCTGTACCTAAAAATAGACCCTTTTTCTTGTTTCTAATGCTGATTATGTATATTTTCTAATTTTAAAAATAAATTGAATAAATTTTGCTTAAGAGAGCAAAGAGTATGTTTTGTTCTCAATAAAAAATATTTAGGACAATGTTTTGTGGGAGCAATGTGACTGAACATGACTCATTCAGGGTTTTTCGTTTGTTTTTGGTTTAGCTTTAAAGGTCTGAGTTCATTTTATTTTGATATCTGGTTTTGTGTCTGAAGTGAAATAAATACATAATCACATGTGTTAATATTAATAATTTATCTACAGAGTGTTAGATTTTTTAAAATATCAGTTGGAAATAAAAGCATCATTAACTCCCTTCTAAACAGATACCTTTCTTTTTCCTTTCCTTTCTGCCTGGACAAGGAGTCCCAGTATGTTGTTGAAAAGGAAGGAAGTGCTTACCTCAGTTACAGACAACAATTCTCTGTCAAGTACACTCTTTGCTGAAGCCTTTCAGTGGTTACTCTTCAGTATCAAGAAGTTTCTCTGTTCCTTTCAACTAAGAGTTTCCCTAATTAACAGATGTTGAATTTTCATAAATGCTTTATCTCTACCTGTTAATTATATTATTGTTCTTATGCTGGTTACTTTGCAAAGGTTAAATCAACCAGGAGTTACTGGAATAAACCAAATATATATTAATGATACAAAAAGATGATACCAATTCTTTGAACACTGTACTATGACTATTTTCCCCTAGTGAGCCTTGTTTTTTTTCATTTGCTTACTGGTACCAAGCATAAAGCAAAAATTTTTAACTTTGTTAAAATCAAATTTATATTTTTTCATTTACAATTCATGATTTTGGTATCCTAGTAAGAAATCTTTGTTTATCCAATATTGTGAAGATTTACTAATACAGGGAAAGAAATTGTTCCCTCTTCTTTCCCTGTATTAGTTATATATCCATTACTTTTGTTTTAGTGGTTACCCTAGAGATTACTACATGCATCCTTGACTTATTAACATGAGATTATTTTTACAACTTCCTTCATTTTATCACCAAGGACTTTAAAAACATTTCAATTCTATATAAAACTTCTCAAATTAAGCAGTACTATTGATGTAATTTTAATTTTATAAATAATTTAAATGCAATAAGATATTATTACTACAGTTTTTAAGTGAATATTCATTTACACTTTATCCAAATTTTTACCCCATATATTGGTCTTCATTCCCTGCTGCATTTTTGTTCTTTTTCCTTCAAAAAATCACCTTTACCATTTCAGTTCTGCTAAAATTGAAAACATGAGTTTTTGCTGTCTAGAATATTTTTATTTCACCTTAACTTTTGAAGAATATTTTCATTTGGTATGAATCTAGATTGGCAATTATTTTATTTCAGTACTTTGAAGACATCTTTCTATTCTTCTAGCTTTCATTTTGACCTTTTACAGTAGTATTTTCCCCTCTAGTTACACTTCAGGTTTTCTCTTTCTCTTTGGTTTTACTAATTTTACTATGATACCTCTAGTTATTCTCACTATATTTGTCCTGCTTGGGATTCTTAGAACTTCTTAATTATGTGAATTGATGTCTTTTCTCTTCACGTATTTCTTCTGCCTCACTCCCTAGTCTGCTTTTAAGATTCCAGTTATATACATATTAGAACTTCTTATCTTTCACTATGTCCCATATACCTCTTTTGAACTATTTGGTATTTCCCACTATTTTGTCTCTTTATGACTCAGAGTGGCTATTGTCTCCTAACTAGTACACTATTTCTCCCAAGGAGCAAGACTTTCCAAATGGCAATGTAAGGAGGTGAGTGGACCCTATTCCCAGTAAAACCACCAGTTAATCAGTAAAAACCATTTTAAAAAATAAAAACCATTTAAAGTATCTGGAAATTGTCCTAAGGGTACAGAGCAAAGGGAGTAACATTTATCTAAGAATATGTATTAAATCTTGGTAAGAATAAAGAGAGGCTGTGGCACATGGGCCACAACCTATTCCAATATACCATTCCCCGGCTCACTGTGAATGAGGCAAATCTGCTCACTGTGAATGAGGCAAATCTGCTCTCTGTGAATGAGGCAAATCTGCCCCTATGCCTAACTGCTAGTCTAGGACTACAGATTCACACAGAGAGGGGCAGGACCCCATATCAGAACTGCAGAAGCTCTATCTAGCCAAAGGACAGAGGGTCCTATCCTTCAACCAGCACCCACTAGCAGGTGAGAAGGCATATAGTCCAGATTGTCCCTGCCCTAGTTCACTAATACAGTGAAGATTCCACAACAAAAGGGAGAAAATGAGAAGATCAGAGACTACCAATCCCCACCCAACATCATACTTAAAGAACTGGAGTGTCATTCCGGAGGGAAGCAAGTTACAGTCCCTGAATTTAGCTCTGGTACAATGATGCAGAGGTCTGGCTGAGAAGTAGAGAGGTCATATGAGCAAAGCTCAACAGCTATGCCTAAGGGAACTGAACTTATTCTAAAAAAGCCTAAGGAAATTCATTTCTAAGGATGATATAAAAAACAATGCTGATCCTGGGGTGAGCATTTATACTAGCAGTAGGAACGACTGAAACAACAGATCAGATAGAAGTTAAACAGGGAGAATCAAGTAAAGAAATAGTTAAGAAGAGCCCTCTTGGGATCAGAGAATGCCCCGAAGACTGGCAAATATACCCCTGCAAAGAAGTCCAACTTTAATTGAATCAGGTTGTGGAGCAATTTATTCCAAAGGCCACTGTCAAAACAAAAACAAAACAAATACACAACAACAACAAAAACAGCTAGCAATTAGCAGACAAGCTAAAAGTTAAGTGAGATAACAAGGTCAGACTAGTCAGAGCTTAATGGGAAGACCAGGGAACTAGATAGTCAAAGAGAATCCAGCTAAAACAATAATGATCCCTGGTTGTCATGGAGACCGTGCACACACCCTAAGGCTGAACCCACTGATATGTGAATCAGAGGCTTCATGCTGCAGGGCAAACAGGTTTCATTTGAACTACTCCATTTACATTTTATTAAACTAATAAAAAAGCAAAACAAAAACAAACCCCAGAAAGTGGGGAGTTAATCAGTACCCAGACTCAACACAATATATTATCTAAAATGTCCTATTTCAACAAAAATTACAAGATATAAAAAAATAGGAAAGCATAACGTATACAAAGGAAAAAATGGGGAAAATGTAGACAATAAAAACTGCTTTTGAAGACGTCCAGATGTTGAATTTAATGGGCAAAGATTTAAAATCAGCTATTAGAGAAGTGTTCCAAAGGGAGTTCCTGTGATGGCTCAGCAGGTTAAGAACCTGACTAGTATCCATGAAGGTGTAGGTTCAAACCCTGGTTTGCTCAGTGGGTTAAAGGATCCAATATTGCCATAAGCTGTGATGTAGCTCATATCTGACATTGCTATGGCTCTGGTGTAGGCCAGCAGCTTTAACTCCAAACTGACCCCTAGCCTGGGAACTTCCATGTGCTGCATGTATGGCCCTAAAAAGAAAATAAAAAAAGAAAAGTGTTTCAAGAACTAAATAAAATCATTTTTAAATTAAAAAATATGATAATATCTCTTCAAATAGAAAAATCATTAAAAAGATAGAAATTATTTTTAAAAATAAAAATTCTGAAGTTGAAAATTATCGTAAGTAAAAGGTAAAATTCACTTGGAAGCTCAATAGATTTGACTTCGCAAAAGAAAGGATCCAAAAACTTAAAATAAATCAATAGAGATTAATCTGAGGAAGAAAGAGAAGAATAAAAATTAACAAAGCCTCAAGAGAAAAGTGGGATACCAATATACCTGTAATAAAAACACCAAAAAGAAAGGAGGTACAGAAAGGAAAGGAAAAATACAAAAAGAAGTAACAGCTGAAAACTTCCAAAATTTGAGGAATAACATTAATCTATATATCCGTGAACCATAATGAACCCCAAGTAGAATTAAAACAAAGAGATCCATATCCAAGCATATCATAATCAAATGCTGAAAAGACAAAGACAATGAGAAAATCTTAAAAGCATCAAGAGAAATACTACTCATCATAAAAGAGGGAACCCAATGAGATTAACAGCTGATTTCTCATGACAAACAATGGAAAACAGAAATCAGTGAGATGACATATTCAAAGTGCTGAAAGTCAACTGAAGTCTTAAAACCAGAAAAAGTATCTGTTTACAATGAGATGAAATAAAGACATTCTCAGATAAAAACTAGGAGAATTTGCTAATAGTAGATCAGCCTTACAAGAAATATGAAAGGAAGTTTTTCATACCAAAAGCAATTGATGTTCAGTAGCAATTCAAATACACACACAAACATACACACAGTACCAGAAGAAACCTGTGACTCTACCACAAGAGTCATAGATAACTAGACCAATAAATTAATATTAAATCTAAGAGTTTTCCAGTTTGGGACTAAAGAGTCTCAAAAATGACACAGAGTTAATATGGTTACATGCATGAAATTTGTTTTCTCTATGAAATCCAGCAAAGCAACTGTCAAGATAGTTTCTTGCCTCCTTTATATTAAACCCCTATCTGAATGTGTCTCAGTTTCTTGTAACCTAGAAAGGACAAACAATAATAACTGAAGAATGTGACATAACAATGAAATCATTAAACCTGTAGAACCAGAAAATCACTGTTGCAGATTTTCAGTCGCCAAATACCAATTTCTTTTTGATGATATTTCGCTGTTTTGCCTTCTGATGACTCTTTGACTTCATGTATATTGTTCTGTCCTTGGGAGGTAGGAGTCATCTTGGTGCAATAAGAATAGAGGAGCCTTATGCCCACTTCTGAAGGTTTGGAGCCTCCCCACCTGTACCCGTTCCCCATTTTAAGCTCATGGTGATTCTGCCCATCAAGATCAAAGAGGCCTGATTTTTCTAATAAACTGACACTTCAGTGCTAAATGAGAGTTCAATGATTGTGATTCAGAACACATTACAAGGGAAAGTGGTACCAAGTGTCAGATCCATCATTCCGCATTGCTCACCTAAACAGAATGCTTGATTCTTCTCTTGTCCTTGTGCCCAGATAACTGATACCTTCAAAGAGATTTTTTTTTTGTCTTTTTGCCTTTTCTAAGCCCCACTTGCGGCATATGGAGGTTCCCAGGCTAGGGGTCTAAATAGAGCTGTAGCCATGGACCTACGCCACAGTCACAGCAACACGGGATCTGAGCTGCGTTTGCAACCTACACCACAGCTCACAGCAACGCCAGATCCTTAACCCACCCAGCAAGGCCAAGGATCGAACCTGCAACCTCATGGTTCCTAGTCAGATTCGTTAACCACTGAGTCACGATGGGAACTCCCAAAGAGATTTTTTAAAATATATATCTTACCCAGATTTTCTAGGTTTTCTCAGTAGGAGGTCTACTCTGCAACAAGCAAATCCACCATTACCACAGGCAGAAACTTTTCTTTAATAAAAATGTCCAAGTTGTCCTAATTTGTAATCTTCTCTAAGGAAAAGCAAACAGCCTAACATCTTATCATTACAGGTTCCCCCAAAATAAAACAGGGCATGATACAAACACATACTTCACCCAAGAGAAGGACCAGAAACTAAATTCATTTAACACATTTGAAAAAACTTGCTGACATTAATCTTCATGTTACCTATGCATTACAAATTAATAACTAAAAGAACGTTTTCTTAGTACACAGGAATAATTTAGTTTTATTTATTTTCTTACAAAGATAATCTATTCTATTTGAACATTTTCAAGAGCATAATGAAATCGTTGACTTTTTCATGGTTTAAGGCTCAATATAATCTCATTTCTACTTGTAGAAAGCTACCTGAAAACAAACACCAAAAACCCAATTTAATTTTCTACCTAAAATGATATGCTATCAAGTTAAATCACTCTAATGATAAGGTAACTATAAAGACTACAGGAATAATGCACAAACAGTTAAAGTTTGCTTATTATAAAGTATACTATCCCCCTTTTAATGGTATCTGTGGTAGTCAAGAAATGAACAGCCAGAGTTCCCGTCGTGGTGCAGCGGTTAACGTATCCGACTAGGAACCATGAGGTTGCGGGTTCGATCCCTGGCCTTGCTCAGTGGGCTAATGATCCGGTATTGCTGTGAGCTGTGGTGAAGCTTGCAGACGCCGCTCGGATCTGGCGTTGCTGTGGCTGTGGCGTAGGCTGGCGGCTACAGCTCCTGTTAGACCCCTAGCCTGGGAACCTCCATATGCCAAGGGTGCAGCCTTAAAAAAAAAAAAGAAATGAATAGCCATCAAGTACTTAGATGCGAGAACATTACCTCATTTGTTTCATATCACCAATTTTTTCAAAACAACCCCTTCAATAATTAGTCTCAAAGCTTTATTTTATTACTCTGCTTTAAATATAAAATCTATAGCTAATATAATAATTCATTATTCTGTATTTTGGAATTTAAGTTTCCTTCAATACTTCATTGTGAGGGGCGTTAAGTTTCCTCCTCTCTTAGCACCACCTCACCATGCATGCACATACATGCATGCACACACATACAATCGTATGCAAAGATAAGAATCAAAAAGGCCTATATATTCAATTTATATGTAAAACACAATGCAGAAATTATCATTTCAGAAAATTAAGAACTTGAACAGGGATGTTTTCATTCTTCTATTATTTCTTTATTCACCACATTCAAATGATAAATTATAAAAAACATAAGCAATAGTTTAAAGACAAAATTAAAATATTCAGTCCAGGAGTTCTCTTGTGGCACAGTGGGTTAAGGATCTAGTTGTCACTGTTAAGGATCTAGTTGGGTTGCTGCTGTGGGAAGAATTCGATCCCTGGTCCAGGCACTTCCGCATGCCACAAACATGCCCAAAAAAATAAAAATAAAAAATCAGTCAACTTCAACTTCTTCGAAATATCCACTGCAATTCAGAGTTATAGAAAATAGAAAAATTGCCTTTCTTCACAAATGCTAAAATTCCTATTTTCCCATATAGATAAAAGATCTCAGAATTAAGCTAAATCTGTAGCAAGTATAAAGGTTTATTTAGTGTCAGAGCTTTTACTCTGCATCTCTTCCAAGAGTCATCTTTTTTATGAACTTGGAGTATAGTGCATCTACAGTCTTAGCAATTTGCCCTAATGTCAGAGTTAATTTGGTTAAAGATAGAGGCAAATTTCATCTCTACTAGATTGGATAATTTGAGCCTTGATATCTCCATATTTGCTGCCAGTATTTTCCTTTATAATCTAATCAGTATGTTAAAGTTACTTATTGCTCAGGTAATACCTTATTTTACAACATTCACTTGGATGAGAAAGAAATTGATTTAAAAAAATACAATAGGAAATTACAGACAGGGTTATTAAGATGTCTATGACCAGAGGTCTCTAAAAAGGGCTTAAAAGGTACTACTGAGGTGGTTACTGTATAGCAAAGAGGTCAGCATTATATAAGAAAAAAAGAATCAAAAGTTTATCCTAAAAGCATGCATAAAAGGAACAATCTTCTTTTTGTTTCTACTGTACTAATCATAAAAAAATTATTATTGATTATCATTTGTTTTCCATTACCTACTCTCTTTTTAAAAGCGAACTCTGGCACTACAGTCCCAAGTTTCTGCTACTGAATAATCATGTCAGTTGTCACTCAATTATCACTTCCAAAACTTAATCTAAATTATGTACAGCACCTTTTTTTATCTTTGAAGTTCCTCAGTGAATTTAAAAGTCAAATTTTTTTTCAAGAAGAGTAAGTTGATGGAAGATGGAAGCTGAGATTAAATCAGGAGGAATCATTGATCAAGGATGCTTGGAATTCTTATGAATACAAATAGCCTATCAAGGTTAATGAGGTTCGACTCAAGTTTAGAAGAGAAAAATGTACTTAGTATTTTCTATGCATATACAGATTTAAGGTCTTAGGTAGAATAAGAAAGGTAAATTATGCAAACTCAAATATAGCTTTCATTTCATTTTTTTACAAGCTATTTTCATTGTTTTTCCCTAGTTAGAACAACTGCTTAATATATTCTGGATCAACAAAAACTAATGCAATTATTGAGAAGGAGCAAAGGCCCCCTTGAATACTGATGACTCTTCAGGAAATTAATGTGCTTTTAAGGGATGACTGACAACAAATGTTAGCTTTGAAAAATAACATAAAAATCTTCTATACTATATTATTTCAGTCAAATACTAGTTGAGTGCCTAAAATGGGTGAAACATTGTTGAGGGGCAGGCACTAAAGGATACTGAGGTAAGACTTGATTCTTACCCCATGTTCATTTATAACTTCAAAAGGGATCTAAGTCTTTAATTCATAAGTGGATCCCAGAATACCACAAGTCTGAATTATAACATCAAGGCATACATGGCCCAGAACAAAATCTGTGTATAGCCACATATCAGAAGAAAATACAAACAGAAAGTTAAGCATCAGAGTGGAAGGAGAAAAAGACAAAAGAAATCAGTTCAGCACACTTCAGGAATAAAGACAGAATCTGCTAAAGTAAATAGGATCTCTGAATACAGGAATGCTATTAAAAAGAGGTGAAGGGTGGGGTACCTTAACCATACCCACAAAAAAATAGTCCTTCAGATACCATTATTCTCTGATTCTGTGTTTGCCAAGCAATTTCAGGGTATTAATTCAGCTCTCTAAAACCTAGGTAAAGAAAATCAAAAGATTGGTTCTCTGTATAGAAAAACAGTTTTTAAATCTCCATATAGGACTCTCACAGGATACATCAATGAACTAGCTCTCTTTTATATACTGTTCTCTTGTGAGCTTCATTATTAATATGAGCTAGCCCCTTGGGCTACATTAATTCTAGGACATAGAAAACTCAAGTTGCCAGATGTGAGGACAAGACTTTGAAAAATGTTATCTTTAGCAAGGTAGGAATATCAAGGTTGGATTTGTCTTGGTAACAGAACAGCTTTCTTCTGCAGCCTGGTTTCTCCGTTACCTGCTTTGAAATTTTAAAGAAATTTATCTAGATTACTTTAAGACAGTGTGATATGTGTGTGTGTAGAGTGTAATCACTTTGCTGTACTGCAGAAATTATCACAACACTGTAAATCAACTATACTTTAATAAAACTTTAAAAATGGAAGAAAAAAAAAGTGAGAGAGGTACCATAAGAATTTTAGTGATGTAGGCAAAAGTATAGTTCAGAAGGAAGGATTATTACCTGCAACTGATACAATCCAAGAAGCCTTCGGGGGGGAGGGCAAGAACTTTAAGATTTCCACAAAAAGAGGACATTACTGAAATAGTGAACAACTGGAACAAAGATAAAACAAAAGATGAAAGTGAGGGCGGGGGCAGTGGAGATAAAGCAAAAACGAGTAGACAAGACTGTGTTTAAGGTTCTATAAGAGAGGTATTAAGTCAAGGTTGAAGAGAAAGATATAAAAAAAAAAACCCATAAGAAATATTGCTATACAAATATTCTTGTGCCCGAACAATAATTTCATTGTATGCATCTTTTCTTACTTATATTTTATCTCTCAAAAACAACTAGAGGGGATTCATTTCCAATTTTTATATAATGATTAAAACTATACCGCATACCATCAAAAATAAAGCAGAGGCTAAATACTTTTCAGTTAAATTTAAATAGAATTTCTACCATTAGAGGTTAAATTGAGACATCCATGACCTATAAATCTCTCACAAAGTCTACACTAGATGTCACTTTGAGAATGGCTTGATAATAAAGATATTCAAAGGGACTCCACAAGGTATAAAAAACAAATAAGCCAGAGTTCCCACTGTGGCTCAGCGGTAACAAACCCAACTAGTATCCATTAGGATGTAGGTTCAAACCCTGGTCTCGCTCAGTGGGTTAAGGACTGGCATTACCATGAGCTGTGGTGTAGGTCACGGATGTGGCTCAGATCCTGTGTTGTGGCTGTGGTGTGGGCCAGCAGCTACAGCTCCGATTTGATGCCTAGCCTGGGAACTTCCACGTGCCACAGGTGCAGCCCTAAAAAGACAAAATAAATAAATAAATATGCCATAATCAGAAGTGTCACTAAATCTTTTTTCCAGGATGAATAATGTCTTTTTGTAATATTCTTCTTAATGGCAATTAGGAAAAAATCTTTCATCCCCCAAAAGAAGTTTAAAATTACACTCGCAACAAACTCAAAAGAACATTCTACATCAGTTTTAGAATGTCACCTTCATAGAAAGGGGAAAATCTGAGGGGTTTTTGTTCATTGCTATGTCACCAGTACCTAGAACAGTACTTGGCATAAAAGATACATCATTAAGTATTTCGTATGTGAATAAATATTCAATCTTTTTCATCAACTATATTTCACATCCAAACCTATAAAGCTAATTCAAACTAATCCAAGAGAAGTCCAACTCTCCCCCTAATGTAAAAGAAACTATTACATGAAAGTGTAAAAGAACTATTAATTTAGGACAAAAGGACAGCCAGGCTCTTAGAACGAGAATATTATTACATCACAAGTAATTTTTAAATGCATAAGTATTTGAGATTTTTTTTCAATTTTTTCCATAAGTGAAAAATTAAAAGAAACAATAGGTAGGGGAAGAAGACAGACCAACATGTAGTTTGAAACAAATCAGCAAGGGGATTTTTCTACCTTTGACATTACTACTTTACTTTTTTTTAATATATAACTTTGACAAAGTAATCTTATTTTATCACCTTTGTCAATGGAATAAAATGAAATAATACTCATGAAAAAATGTTAAAGTTCTACAAACAATTGCTCTGAGAATACTTCTGCTAATTTATTAAACTTGTAGAGGGGAAGGCAGGATCAAAATGGCAGAGTAAGAAGACCTGGAGCTCACTTCCCCCTAAGGACACACAAAAACCACAACTACACATAGAACAATTATCTCTGAGAATGACCTAAACACTAGCAGGAAAGCTCTTCCACAATTAAGGATATATATATATATAGAAACACCCCAAGGAGTTTCCATCTTAGCTCAGTGGTTAACGAACCCGACTAGCATCCATGAGGACACGATTCAATCCCTCACCTTGCTCAGTGGGTTAAGGATCCGGCATTGCTATGAGCTGCGGTGTAGGTTGCAGATGCAGCTCGCACCTGGTGTTGCTGTGGCTGTGGTGTAGGCCAGCAGCTGTAGCTCTGATTCGACCTCTAGCCTAGGAACCTCCATACACCACGGGTGCAGCCCTAGAAAAGGCAAAAAAGACAAAAAAAAAAAGAACGTGAAAAAAAAGCAACCTTCATACATAATTGGTGGGGCTGTAAATTGGAGCAACAATTTTAAACAGTATGGAGATTCTTCAAAAAATTAAGAATAGAACTACAATATGATTCATCTGTCCTATTTCTGGGTATGTATCCAAGGAACATAAAAGCATTAATTTGAAAAGATCTATGCATTCTTTGTTCATTTCTTTCAGCATTACTTACAATAGCCAAGATATGGAAACAATCCACACACCAATCAAGGGATAAATGGATACAGAAGATGTGATTCACATACACACACAACAGAATTCCATAAAAAAGATGAAATCTTATCATCTGCAACAACATGGATGGTCCGTGAGGGTATTATGCTAAGTGAAATAAAGTCAGGTGGAGAGAGATAGATCATATAAGCTCACTGGCATGTGAAAAGGAAGGAAGGGAGGAAGGTAAGGAGGCAGGCAGGGAGGGAGGGAGGGAGGAAGGATGGACGAAAGGGAGGGAGGG